>CAUJRU010001520.1:0-142537 GCA_963277665.1 Viscum album | reverse complement strand
CAACAAGGGCGAGGCTAGCCAACTACCAAGTGATCAGATACACACTACACTAGGAGAGTCCATACTGTGATGTAAGAGTTTCCTTCATGCTGATGATGGAAAACCTAGTCTCATGTCCATGAAAACATCACTTTGTATGCCTAAAACATTCACTCTTAGAATGAATTGTATATAACTAGTCCATACCCAGGATGAAACTATAAGTACTCGACGTCTCTACATGGAGATCCCAACTGAAGAATTAACCTCCAATAGTAAACTCATAATGTTGGCACTAGTGTTTAATCTACTAATCTTCTCTTATAGGAGTCTATAAATGAAAGAATTGAGATACTAGATCCTCCAGAATCATCTATATTTGAAGGAGATGCATGGTGACAAAGGAGTGACTATCAATACTATATATATGTACTAATGATAAGATAGAGAAGACACATATCAGACCTCGGACCATCTTTGGATCATCGTGTCCATAATCCCCAGACTCCTAAAACAATGATCACCCCTGTCCTCCTGCTCCCTATGTTTATGGTGGACCACCTATGGTGGTGTAAGTAACACATTGAATCTTCCCCCACCATCGACTACTCAGCCTACTCCCCTATCACATCCTATGACCTATGGTCTTCAATGCTCGCACTACTGTTGTTTTATCGACGGCCCCTCGATCATCATCTGGTTATATGTGCCTTTGGTCATGTAGTCACGATCCATGTGTCCCTTTCTACCGCACTATTAGAATTTCTTGGTTCCTAGATGACTCGCTCTGGTATGGGAGCATCATACTACCATCCCTGAGTCCTAGGGTTGTCCCCTGAAAGTCTTGGCACACTTGGGCCCTCCCGCCTACTGTCTACTACATGACGAAAACTAATCCGCCTAGGGATTACTAGATACTTTAGTTATGGGAACCTACTCTTATATGAATCACTACAATAGGAGGGCTCGCTCAAGCACCCCAAACTGGGTAGGAATGCTACGATAAAACGCCCGAATAACCCACCGGAGTCACTTATTAAATTCTCATGATCAGATGAATGGGTCTCACACCATGTCTATAGAGTATCAATATATATTATTGAACCTCACTGAGTACTTATCCACAATCATGCTGCCCTACTATAGGTGAAGAATCTCATGAATGAAGACAGAGTGCAAGGTAACGTGGAAAACACATTCCAAAAAGGTTACTTTGAGTCTACTCAGGTAATGGTCAGCATATCATGCATCTAAGTGGTAAAACTCCACCATGTCCCTACCTATCCCAGTAGAGGGCTCACTGTTATGATCTCTAACTGGTTAGGCTGTATCCTCACTAAGAAGAACACCTGCATGACAACCTCTGCACAGTCCTCAATGACCTGAAGATTTGTCTCTCCCCTAAACCTGGTAGGTCTCTATCTACAAAACTCATGTAGGGCAATGGGCATATGAAACTCGTCTTCTTGAACCACTGGTATTAGATTATAACCATAGTGTAGTCGTAGCACCAGTGAACAAATTGGTGTGGCCATCCCTAGAACATGTCCCTTAATTGATATATCACAGTTAGGTGGACTATCCTCATGACCTCATATCAGGATTTTGCCCAGTCGTCCACATAGCGGAATCCTGAGATAGGTCATGATGTACCACGGTTAGAAGATTATATGAGGTGATATGAATTTAATTCATAAGAACAAAATGATTATATTATACTACCATTGTTTTCATGTTTTGAGTAGAAAAAGAAATTCAAGGTCCTGGTGTATAGATAAGTCGTCAGCCACACAAACACAGGACTCCCCGAATCTGAATGTCGGCCTCGCAACAATTAACATTGTTGGCCAAAAAACTAAACACAGAATCCCAGTCTACCTGGTAGGATAGACCAACATCTTATTCTACATTGTCATGACCCTTCCCTTGGAGCCCATTTCATGACTACTCTAAGCCCTCCTCCCAAAATAAAGGGGCTGGATACTTTCATGGAAGGCATCAAATTACCTGTGGGAGGCATTTCCATGAGTACATGTATCCACACACACTCCCATCCATATCCCGACACAATTAATAGGGGAAACAAGCATACCACTAAAATATGGTCTAGATCAAGTAAAAATGAATTTATATGGCCTAGAATACGAACCCACAATGAATAGAAATCTAAAAGAACAAAAATTGAATTTCTGATGTCCATAAAAAAATCTCACCTACTCGTGAGATTTGTGAAAATACATGAAGCCTAAGAAGAATGTCTTGTCCACCTGGTCCTTCTATGCCCCTCCTAGTACTAGGACACTGAATCCACCATCATAGAGTCCATCAATCCCATCACCCTGAACTCCATTCTTGAATCATCGGTCTTCTGCAGTAGACACAACACGTGTGGGTGAAGTCAGTGTAGGGGTGAGAAACAAAGTACTCAGTAGGTACCCCAAAATAGAAAGGGAAGACCACACAAAAATTCCTCAATTAAATATATGAAACAAAAGGCAGAATATACCGGTTATATTATCGGGTAGTAATAGTAGAAATATTGGTCACATCATCAAACACCATAAAAACTGGAGGAAACCCCCTCTAATGAGTATAGTGGACTTTCGAAGTCTTGAAAAAGTGCTTCCCTCTAACCGTGGACTACTTAGGTTCACATCTACATCACATACAGTGGGCTTGAAATATCATTGGTAAGTTCTTCCCAAATTGAGCTACAAAATTCATAGAGAAGAGATTCCCAATGGAACATGTATGAGTCATACAGAGTTGAATGTTAGCAAGTCTCGAGTCTCAGCCAACCACATGTTTATGTACGTAGCACGCATGAGACAACTACTCCTTATTACTTCATCATATCACAATATAATTGAATGTCTCCAATGATCATTCAAAATTTTCCTTCTCATAGAAAGGGTCCCAACGCCACCAATGGATCATCAGTCAGATTTGAAGTTTTCATGATACAGACAATTTAGTATCCAGGGTGTTGGTTGAAATGGGGCTTGGTCCAATCAAGTTAGACCAACCCAACCAATCTGACATGGGGGTCCCACATACATTTCATTTATATTGACTGACTCGACCTGATCCAGTTTGGGTCTGAGTCTGCCTTGTCTGGTCTGGATAATTTGAATTGTTGGAAACAACACAATTTGTTTGAGTGTGTATCCAGGTCGATCACCCGAAAAACCGATATAGTCTGGCCTGGCCCGAAGGGTGCGTGCCCGACTTAATAAAATGGGTCTGGCCCACTGGTTGTGTGGCCAGCCTTCTGACACAGATTTGGCCCGTCCCACTGGGGTCTCATCCGATACACTGATGATCGGCCGTTGGAGTTTCCGGCGGTGCGCTAGACGACTGGGACACAGTAATCGTCCCCATCTGACCCCCACTGTCCTATGAGACGTCATGAAGCTCCACCTCCATCTTTGGTCGACAGACCATGGCTCTTCCATCCATAAGAGGTGGCATGAATGTGGTCCACCTCCTTTAATGTGGCTCCTACCTAGGATTGTATTTCATTCCACCGCTCCCAGTTTGATTCGACTCTCTACATTTGGGGCACAACTAGTGAGCCGCCATCCTCCATTGTGGTCGGAAAGGGCCGACTACTTGAGCTACTCTTGCAGCTTTAGTTGGCACGACCCCCTTCATTTGATTAGTGTGGGATAGCTGCTATCATGATAGTGGTGCCCCCCAGGAGGCCCCATATTAGGGAATCCATAGTTTCTCTGGTGGTCCATTTTACGATCTGTCTGTGCCTACGGGCCTCTAGGGTCACCGCTATCCATGTTCATTCCCCGGAATCGAATTTCTATCACTCTGACAATGATGCCAACGTGAATTAATGACTAGATGTTCTTGGGCCTTTTTCTCGTCAGCACGTGCCCTCCATGTTATAGGATTATATCCAATGGGAGGTTTGGGGATTTTAGTTCAACCATTTCATACATGTATTGAATATCAGATTATAAGTCCACAAGAAAACATTTCCTCTGGCTTAAACACATGAATAACAGAAAAACATGATCTCCATATTATCTGCATACATCATTTTTATAATAGAACAAGGAAATGTCAATATAATACACCCCTACTTCATTTTAATTCGAAGCCGAAGCGTTCATTTTCAAGGGATCATGGTGTCGAAGTTTTCACTTCTGGATACTTTTTTCGAGCTTCGTCAAAGTCAGTTAATTCACACTGGCATTCTTCGCCAATCATCATTGGAGAGGAATTCATATTCTATATTACATAGTGAGTCTCCAATGTTTAATTTGTTCATATCAATTATTCCAATTAATTAATGAGATACATGTTGTAGAATTTAACTTACACCATGATGTCACATCGCCAGGCTGTTACATTTATGAAACATCATCGATGTTATCCTCTATTTATGGAATTGTTATGCTATGAGATACATGCCAATAAGGAGAATAATTATTATTCCCCATAACTCATTTGTCACCGTAATGTAGTGTCACCTTATGCACCTCAATGGACGATAAATAAAAAAAATTCATTAAAATTATTTTATTATTTTTATCAAAAATTACAAAAAATAACATTTCTGCTCGGCCTGTGCCGGTCAATTTAATGACATTTATAAGAAATTACAGATATTCCATGTTCAATGATTGCCACATATTTTTTATACGAGAACCTATTCAAAAGATAAAAAAATCACAATTTAACATTTAATAATGTACCTAAAAGAAGATACAAATTATGTTTCAGGCTCTCCAGGCCTCGGAATCTGGTGATGATGAATTTCAATGTCTCTATGTAATCCTATAAAAAACAATTAAATGAAATTCTTAGTCATTATAAGATATTTGAATGGGATGTGTGGATACATAGTTAGAATCAAGTTCATGGGTGTAGCTAATACATGTATAAGGGTAAAACCATGTAACATTATGAAAATTGTTGTTATTGATTTGGGCTATTATAGTGGAATTTTATTTCACCTCATGAGATACTCTTTTTTTGTGATCTAATTATTGTTTATAATATTTTTGGATGTTTATCTATTGGCATTGTATGGTATGAGAGTTGAGTAAGCATGAATCATTAAAGGATCTCAACAATACTTATGACATGAAGCATTTTCGATACACACAATAAAAATTGGTTTTTGAATTGAATTTTTTGCATGTTTGTATTATTTTACTGAAAAATGTACAGAATAGGAAAATATATTATTATAAATGGTGAGAAATATGGAAAAAGGAAAATAATTAATTGTTGTATGATTAGAAAATGAATATGTGAATATGTTTATGCTTTTCAAAACATGACCTTGAAGTATAATGTTTATGTTTTGTGTTAATGAATCAGTTTTGAACATGTTTTAGGATAGGGGATGGGTCGTTATGGATTTATTTGATTGCCTCTTATTAAATGTTTATGTGTTGATGTATATTCATTGAGATGTGTGTTTTTCTTTTTAGATATATTCATATCTGATGATTCTTGATTAGAGATGAGGTGGGGTTCTGGATGGAGATGATCCCCCAACAATGGAACATGAGGTACCAATAGTGTCAGGTGAGGATGTTAGAGAGTAGTTACATGTGACCATTTCTAGTTTTATAAATTTAATGGAATGATACTTAGGACGAGTTATAAAGAGTTAGTCTGACATGATGTGGTATGATTTATTGTAGAACCCCACAAACATCACCAGAGAAGGTGTATAAAATGGTTTTTAGTTCTTCATTGGGAATATTAATATGATTCTTGACCATTTAGGATCATTTTCTGAGAAAATTTTGTGTTTTTATTTTATTTTTCATGAGGATCAATGATGTGATGGTGAGAGAATCGAACTTATTGTATGAAACTCGAATACATGGTATTGGAGGGCTTCCATGAAATGTTACTAGAGAACTATTATTCATATTCTCTAATATAGGATAGGGGATCATAATTTATGAGGATGGAAAAAATGAGTATATCTATGATGGATTATGCTTGTAACTTTTTCAACATGTAGGTCATTCCCCTATTACTGGAACTAGATGAGAAAACTATGAAATATATATTCCATATCATCTTCAATATGGAGGTAAGTATCAGTTTATCATATTTCTACAAATGATGTTAATTAAGGTATTTGATCATGCTCTTACATATGATGGGAATTGAGAGAATCCTCTTATATTATCTATGTGGTTTCTAATAGATTATTAAGAGTCATGTCATCTGATATATGGAAGTGTCACTATGGGAATGTTGACCAATTTAGTGGGAAAAAATGAACATGGGGAAGGACCATTTTCTCTCGATCGTACCAATGTGATTTTTCATAAGTGTGGTAGTCTGGGATGTTTTTGAAGGTATTTTTCCCAACCACAGGTTTGAGAATGCTGTATGATGGGACAACAACATATTCTATATAAGAAAACATGATTGAAGGGTAGTGATGGATATAATATATGTAAAACCATTGTATGGGAAGGGGTACTTATACACCATTTCTTTCTGATAGTTGGAGTTCTACTAGTAGTCTTAGTCTGGGAAGTGGATATGGTTCTTATGTGATAGAGTTTTTGTTTCAATATAGTGGTGTATCTTAGGATACTTCTACATCATCATAGCAAAGAGGGGTATGATAGTTTCATGCAACTCATCCACCCCATTTGATTGGTGAGGATGCACCATAGATATATAGAGGTGCAATTTGTGTAGATTCTAAACAAGCTAGTTTCCTATTTTATTCAATTAACTCTCTTTCTTTTACATTTTCACTACTTTTGAATGGGTAACATCGGGATGTAGTGTTTTTGATTAGGGTTATGATGATCAATACACTATTTCGAGTATGGTCGTAAAATATCATTTAACAAAAGGTATTTTATTTCTTGTTTAGCGAGTATCATTTCCTTTGGGATATTTAAATTCTTTATTTTTAGGTTTTCCAATTATTATTGGGATGGAATAAATAATTGCATACATTGAACTCATTCATTATTTCCATTGATGTGTAAATTTTATGTCCCAAAAGAGTTATAATTATATTAACTGTTGTGATTGGGATATACATGGGGGCCATGTATGTCCATTTCATTAACAAAATGGGGAGCCCGCATCCAATGGTTATTGTTTATTAATAGATGATGGGGGTGTAAAAAAAATTTATTTCCACCTGTATAATGATGGTTCCACAATGTGTTTTATGATGACATCTTAGGGTTACCACGTAAGAGAGACATGTAGTTTATTATTGAACTCCTTAATGGGATGGAGCCATTTCCAATTACACTGTACAGATTCAACCAAATAGAGAATCATGCGACCAAGTCATAACTGTAAGAGTTGATGAATATGGGATTAATCCATTCTAGTATGTCACCATAGGGATATCTAGTTTTGTTTTGAAAATGGTATGATAGGATTATGCACATATGTGTTGAGTATCAGAATATGAAAGTAATGATAGTGAAAAACTAATCTCCTCTACAATATATTTTCATTAACATTGATTAATTGATGGGATCTTTGGTCTTCTAAGTGATTGGATTGATATTGGGGGGTCCCATATGTTGAGATGTTGACCTTTTAATATAACATTAATTACATTTAGTAAAATTTATGATCTTTCTGAGTTCTTAGTTTTTCTTTTTTGGGTTTAATATTTCGCTTTTAGCATTGATAGTATTAATGAACTAAACCATCCATATATACCTAGATAATTTTTTGTTTTTTTATGAATGACATATTGGTGTAATCCAAGGCACAAGACTATCATTTTCAACATCTTGATATCATCCAATGTAAAAAAACAAAGCTTCGTCAATACACCGATAAATAAGAGTTTCTAATCCAGATATACAAGGTATATTTAATAAATCACATATTTTCAGAAGAAAGTGTGATAGTAGTCAGAGGTAAGGTTCTTGTGCTAGTTTCATGGGATAATCCAAAGAATGTTTTCAATATTTGTAGTTTTATGTGGTTGAATGATTATTATCATAGGTTCATCCATGAATTATCTCGATTGGAAGAACCTATTTTAAGATTGACATTTAAGAGAATCATGTTTGAATGATGTAGAGCATGTGATAATTCCTTCAAGGAGTTAATGTAGTTTTTATCAATTAAAATAAATTTTATCCTTCCCATACTATGTGAGGAGTATATGGTGCTTTATTAACTTCTATGATCGATCGTGGGCTAGTGATGATATTAGGAGAATGATTTTTGGGTTATGGTTCATGAATATTCAAGGAACATGAATGGAATTACCATATTAATGGCCTCGAGTTAGATGTTTTGGTTTATTCATTGAGGTATTGAAGGCATTGACTCATGGGTGAAAATTTCACTCTCTATTATAATCATAATATATTAATGCAAATCATTTCATGATGATTTATGAATCACTAAAATATGTGTTCAGTTGAGTATATGATGTCAATTAATTTGGTATCATCTAATATAATCGAGAAGGGAAAAAATGTTTTCACAATTTAAGAAGGAAAACTCATACACAGATAGTTTTGGATTATAGATTAGAATGGAATATTTTGAAATATTTGGATTAGATACATGTTTTGGTTGAAGTGGTCCAAGAGATGATTAATCTCATTTTATATGAAATGGATTTGACACATTTAATCTGGATCATATAGAGGCGGTCTGAGGATCATTTGTGTTTAGCCTCGGATGAAATCCATGAAAGTTGGTAGTCACCTTCCAATTGGAATATCGATGAGTATGATATTACATATGTATGGGGATATCTTTTTTGTGGAAATGATTGTGTGTGAGAGAGATACGATGGATGAATTTAATACCATGAAGTGTGTGGTTCATCACGGTGTGAAAAACTTATACCATGGCCTATGTTAATATTACATGTGTCCGGGAACAAAAATATAGATTATAGGGTTTGTGGAATGATGCTACACCTATCCAAAATTTAAGACTAATCATCAATGACATTGTGGTTTACTGCAGTTATTTCCCAATTTTTATGGATATTGGAGGACATTACCATGGAATTCAGGTTGGGAATCCCTAGTACACATATAAATATTGACACTATATGGTAGGATTTGGACTAATTGATAAAATTTGGGTTTCTTCATGCCTATATAGTAGACATTCTCATAGGATTAGTTATAATAATTGTTTGTTCTGATGATAGTGTGTTTGCATGAGGTGATATAGATTATTATATCAAAGTGTGACTCATTTTTTTCAGTTCCATTATCGATGGTATTGTCTGAGGATCTTAGTAAATATGTTATTAAAATTTGTGGAATTCCATCACTAGATAGAAGGGAAGTTAGAATCTATAGTACATGTGTATGAGGATATGCTTTGGGCATGTTTCTTAGTCTTTGGTCTGTCTTGAGAAATGTTCCTAGCATTTTTTGGAGTTTTCCTATAAAAACATTTGTTAGAAATGAACATAGATGGAACCATATGATGATCTTTATAGTCGGTCATCAAGATCACATGTGTGTTTGATGAAGGTTGGTTTGTCAAAATTGTTTTGAAGAGTGTCATGTAGGAGACGTCATATCATGTTCATAAGAATCTGATTTCTATGCGTAGAGTTCATATTTGTAGAAAGATATATGATAATAAAAGTATATGGCCAATAGAGTTTATATTGGGTAATAATGTTTTCATTCTGGTTTTTATTATATTTGGTCACTATAGTATTCAATGACATGGAATGTTTTTTCCCATGTTTTTTGGACTTTTTCAGGATGTGGAGAGAATTGGATCAGTGGTATACTGATATTCTCTTCTAGAAAGGTAAATTTCTATGCACTATGTATTTCTTTAATAACAATATCAATGGTATCACCCCCACCTTATCATATGATTTAGGTTTACCGTGTTGATCTAGATACTATTTCATCCTTTTATGAGCATCAGATGCATGTGTCTGCTCACATTGATATTGTGTTTTAGGTAAAGTCCATGCTCATATGAATATTCATCACATTTCAAAAAAAACATTTTACAGCGATAATAATACTTCAGATTCATTGAAAAAATGGAACATGATCTTCTAATTTGGTGAATGGTCTTCAACATCAATTTAAATGAAATTTATGTTAGGTAATTATGCTTAACAATTTATTTATAACATTGATAAATGAAACATAAGAAAGGGTGAGATTAAATTATTAATAAATGTAAATAAAATTAATATATAATCATAGTATGATAATGAGGGTATAAAAATATAAAAATTTTATTTATTGATCACACCCTACATAAAACATCATAATCATAGAACAGGAATAATGAAAAGTACATCATAAGATAATAATCATTAGATAATACAGAACATTAACCATGTGAGAATATCAATGGAATAAGACCAAGAATTCATGGTATAGACATAAACATTCCTAATAAATCAAGGATCATAGCAAAAATTATAACAGAGAACTTCATGGGGACTACACCTATTGTTCATGACTCACTGCCACGCGCAATCATGGTCCATACCTTATAAGGCAGTGGTTTTCCCCATATTCCCATAGTGGATCAATTTTACCAATATTCTTATAGTGGATCTGATTCCACATCTACCAATTGTGGATCGGAACACCCCTATTTCCCATTTCAGATATGGAAGCTCCATTTTTCATTTTTGATCCTCCTCTTTAAGTAGTTTCCCGTCATTATATCATGAGATAAAAATAATTACCGAATTCATTATAGTGAGATATGTGTACCATCCATCACATAATAAATGTTGACACTCATACTCAATAGTGTAATATAAAATGAATAATATAATTACCCATGGTAATATATGGGTATCATAATCAATGAATAAGAAATGAAATGAAATAGATTTCAAATATATTTAACATTTGGAATAGTAAGGGGGGTTATAAACATCATTCCATCAAATATATCCATTCCAGAGAGTATAATAATTTTATTCTTGGATCATATACCCAGTAAATAATAATCTATATGAAAATTTTTCTTATTAAAGAAAGAATTATTTTGAAATATCACTTGATACATTTCATAAGTAATATTTAATTTCATTGAAAATAATTTTTATTTTTCAATTTCTTATAAATAATTTTTTAGAAATTAATTTTTCAAAACATCTTGATAATAACTCCCCTTCTTAAATTAAAAATTTATATTTAAAACATAAAACCAATGGGAAAAAAATGATTCGTTGAAAATAAACAACCAAACATATTACAGAAGCTAAATACAATTAAAAAATATATATATTACATTGAAAATATGTTTGAAATTATTTAATAAAATATTTCAAAATAATATAAAACTCTTCTGGATTCAGAAATCATTGTTGAAAAGCTTTTTCATTGGAAATGAAATTCCAAAAAAAATTAATGTACCGAATATTAGGAAAATAATATTTCAAAAAAGGGACCACATAAACATTCATTGGAAACCTCAATGTAAGGATGATCATAATGGAGGATAAATCCTTATATGATGAACATTGTTTTGCGATGTAAATGTTTTAAAAAAATTCATATATCGAAAAACAACATGAATATTCTTTTAAATTGTGTCTTTTAAAATGGGAATTCATGGTAAAATAATAACCTTTAAAATTTATATGAAAATTGTAAAACATGTTTTATTACTTTTTAGAAAACATGATTATAAAGGAATATAGAATTTTGATCTAATGGAGAAAAAAAGTCATAATTTCATCAGAAATATCATAATTATCTTAAGTAAAAATGTGTGATAAAATCGTACCAATAGTTTTATATAACATAAATAAAAAAAGGCTATGAAAATTTATTATAGTTCTTGAGATATATATTATAATATTTCTTCTATGAAGGTATAATCATAAATAATCTCGATAAATAAATAGTTGGTAGCAATAAACTATTACCACATTAGTAAATATGAATCATTTTAAAATGGAAATAAAAAAACTAAATGAAGAATGATATAACATTTAAATAAGTATAATCATGCTATGACATGACAAAGAATTTATATATATTGTATATAAAAAAGTTGTGCATAATATGCCATATGTCTCAATGAAGTAAAATTGAGAAACAATTACATTACATATTTGGAAACATTTGAAACATGAACTCCATGAATTAAAGGTATTAAAATGGGAATGTAAATAAACAAAAATTTCATTATAATTATCATATAATAAATCCTTGGTCATTATACATTCATCATAAAAGAAATATAATGCGAATAAGGATTTTGCCTTACGTAAATTAAAAGTGATACAAGAAAACCCTTACTACTCCGGTAACTTTTGAATCATGATCCCCAATAAGGAATAAAAACATTTCAAACTTATAATACCCTAAATTAATGTATATTGTTTATATAAAAATTCATAGGTATATATATAATACACACAATATGTGGGAGTGGTGAATATAGAATGTATCTCAACAAAATGAAATTTTAGATGAAATTCTCAAACTATAAGTGCTGACTATAATTATATATTTCAAAAACAATTTAATAATAAAAATAATTTTATTATGAATCTTGAAATAGAACAATAATGTAAAATATAATAACATTTATTTATTTTTTATTAATTCATATTATCCTTTTATTAATAACTAATTATTAATGTAACATTTAAGGTAATATCACAATTGTTTTTCATATATTTTTTGGCTTATTATTCATGATCATGTTACTCATATCATGATTTAATTATTTTAGAACAATAATAATAATTAAAATATCCTATATATTAATTATATATTTATTCATAACAATATATAGAATATTGAATTATGAAATAGAATACACTGTTCATTTAAGTGGTAGGTCGTATGTACACATGAACATTGATTCTGTTTTATAATCATATTGAAAGATAGCCTGAAAATGAAATATATGAGTATATATAGATAATTTAAATATGGTAAAATTATTATTTTATATATATCATATATTTTCAATACACCCATCCTTAATATATTCAATTTATGTGTGTACGAATTCAATTTCTTTCAAAAGGCAGTAGTCCACACGTCCCAAAACTAAAGTATCACATTTACACAAAATTGAATGTAGGATGTTATGTGAAATAAAATAATTAATGAAGAAAATATGTATAAAAATATCATATAATTTATATATAATTATATTTTCTATAATAATGGACAACCATTAGTGGTCTTATAGGAAAATCGAACAATATCGTTTTACGAAGTGGTAGTTCACCATATACAAGAATGGTATGTTCATTTCCCATTAGATGGTTCTGTGTGTGATTGAATGTAGAAAACGTATTAAAAAAACATATCAGTTTATATAGTATATATTTTCTATACTAGGATGGTATATAATTAATTTAGGGGGTATAGAAAGATAATATATCAAATAAATTTGATGGATTATGTTATCTTTTCGTTGGGAATCTCCTATTGGTTTTCACAAAATAGATTCCTTAGATGATTTATTCCCAAATATATTCATACAAGATTAAGTGAGGAAATTGGTATATTATTGTATAATATTATTTGGTGAGTAAAATAGCTTTATAGTTAAGAATAATTTAAATGGTTGAATTCCATTTTTATAGTGGAAGAGGAGTGGAAATCTATTAAAATTTTTAAATGGATAATTTGACCTCATTTTTCCAATAGAAAGTGTCTCTAATAATGAATTAATTTAATCCATGGGAGGGTAATGTCAAAGTATGGCTATCCAATTTCGTTTTGAATATTTCTATTTTATTTGGTACCTAATGATAATGTTTTAGTCCAATGTTATTCTAATTTTACTCATTATCTTTGTATAAAATTTTACTTATTTTTATTTTTATTTTGTGTAAAAATCAAATTAGGCCTAATTTTAAATTATAATTTATTATGATTATAAATATGAAACCATATTTTTTAATTTATAATAATATATGTGTAATTAATTAATAAATTTAAATAAAAAAATGGATGAAAAAAATGTGTTTTAAAAGTAAAAATGATAAAATGATAGATAATTTTTTATAACCATATTAAAAGTGAAAATGATTAATATAAAATGAATTAGATTATATGATTTAAAATTTATCTAATTTAACATTATAACCAATATAAAATATAATTTAACCTTATAAATAAAATAAAAAATAAATAAAACATTGTTTAAAATTCAGTAATATGAACTATTCATAAAAATTGAAACATGAATTAAAAATACCCAATATTTACTTTAATATATAAATTATATTCCTATTTAAGAAATGATTGTTATATTTTCAAAAATAAATTATATATTTATAAAAAAATTGACGTAAATTTTATTAATTAAATTAATAAAGATTGCTATATATAATTTTTTATCATAATATATTATTTGTATATTGAAAAATAATTTACATTGAAAATGATTTTATTATTTCATAAATAGTACTTATAAGAATTTATATATTGTCCACATCAAAAATATTATTTTTATTTACATGTATAGATTGTACATTCATAATTTTATAAATCATGTTGATAAATTTCATTGCAATTTCTAGTTGGTTGATATAACAGCATTTTAATAATCATATTAATAATATAATATAGTTCAAGAAATACTCGGCATTATGTATAACAAATAAAGGAAAAGGGACCTAATATTGTGTTTGATATGAAAAAAATTTAATGTTGTGTATACATAAAGATAATATATGTGTTTTGTTTAGTGCATAATTAACATGATATTTCAAATAATGAAATCCAAACATAGTGATTAATATAAGAATTATGTATTCACTATTGTGTGAATTGAAAATGTTTAAAAACATTATGTTATTTCACAAAATATATCTCACAAAATCTCGATGTATTGAATTTTACCCCATTTAAAATTAATTTCTCCCTTATAATTATTCAATGTAATTAATAGTTTAAAACCTGAATCATCATTTAATATATAACTAAATCGTAAAATTAAATAATAAAACTCCCTTTTAATAAATAATATCTGAAACATGATGATTACCCAATGTACCACATAACTAGGTCCCCATAGAGGGAAAAAGGTGGGGTGTAAAAACATTGACAGGGGAAGAAATCCATAATAATGATACAAATTGTCAAATATCACTAATCAAAATATATTGGGTGATCCATATAATAATAAATAACAAAACTTATAATGTGGGGAACCCTGAAATAGGTAATTAATAATAGAAAAAAATGATGATAATGTGTAAAATTTTTATTTGAATGCCATTTTCCTAAATTTGAAAAAAAAAATATAAAGAAGATATAATTAATTTATTTCATATACTTTAATGAAAAAAATCTCATGCTTTGGTCGTGTCATGAAAAATTCCTACCTCTCCAATTTCCCCTAAAAGAAAGGACATATTTTTATTCCCAATTTGTCACATATCATAAGGACCATGATAATTCAAGAAATATGTATTAACATATCATCAACAAAAAGTGGTTATAAATTGTTATCCAATGTCCATAAATCCTTCTATGGATATTTAATACTTAAATATCACAAATAGAATCTGATTATTACCATAAACGTTCCATTAACGGTTAACCATATAAACCATAAGAAAGATAAAAATAAAAAACATGATAAAGAAGACAATTAAATCAGATTACCACTAATCCTTCAAATATCACAAAGTATCACTCGGTATTCACATTACAATCATGTGAATAACATCATCATATATTCTTGGGAATCATATTAATAACCTGATTTGTGATATTTCTATTTGGAAACATGAATTATTCCTTATTCTAATTATTACTGGATAAATTACATAAATACATATAGTTGTTAACTTCATCAATAATTTCCTAGAACACTATTTAAACAAATTATTCTTCATTAATTAGGTCATTAATATTATCCAATTTACATTTTCAAAATTAATCATCTCTTTATCCAAGGTAAAAAACTTGTCTCAACATCGTGAACCCATTAATGGTTATCATTACTTACTTAAAAATACCACATTCCATTAGATCAATTTTGTAAGTATTCATTACCATTTAACAAATACATTATAATACATAAATATAAATCTATAATAAAAATAAATATATACTTTGTGATTCTTATAACATAATATACTGAATTGAAAAACATATACACTTCAATCATCAAAAATTATTCTTAATCAATAAATCAGGAATCATTATATTGTTCCTCTATACCCATTTTACATGAATTTCATATATGAATCATTTGTTAAGGATCCCAAAACTCAATCTAATCATCCAACTTAGATTTAATATAAACAATAATGGAAGAACATCACAATCCTTTCAGATTTTTTTGTGGTCACTTTATCATAATCAATATTCACAATAGTCATGGAACATCCTCATTATCTTCATGATATTTCAACTTTGGAAATACAATTTCACCATTGATGTAAATTCCACATATTAAACATTCAATGATAACACAATTCACTAAAGTTCCCTTTATTGAATAAAAATATAAATCAAATGGTGAGAAAAAGTTATCATAAATAACAACATTATCATTAATAAATTGGTAATATGATGTCTAAATAATTACACATATTAATTTAATAAATGAAACATTTTGTTTATAATAGGTTATTCATATTCAAGATATATTAAATTCATCATGATGGTTTGTAATGTTTTTTTTAATTCCAAAAGTTTATCCACTATGAGTTTCAAAGAAGGGTTGTAGTAAGGCCTTTTGTCGTGCACCAATTCATGTTTCAGTCATTCACAATAAAATGTTTTAGAGATATATCCAATATATATATCTACTCCAGAGACACAACCAATTGTGGTATATATATAGGGACGTATTTTTATTTATCCACTCATTCTATCCTTTACCAAAATACAAGTGCTTTTTCTTACACATTCACTCAACATTATACTTGTCCTTAGAGACATTTCTAATAATATCGTTATTAATATCCCTAAGGATCCCAGAAATGTTTTATCATCCTATATTCCAAATATTACTAAACATGTCAATTAATATCGACTATATTGACCTTGAAATAACATAAATAGTTATTACTTTCATTTTTATGAATATTCATCACATTAATAATATATATGCCCAATGACCTTAATAGTTTAGTCTAATTAAATACATGGAAAACCTTCTTCTACTTTGTTGAATGATCTCAATACATTTCCATTAACATCAACCCTTGTTTTACTCCTACTTAAAAGCATCATTCATTACATTGGTATGGAAATAAATGTATAGGGTGAGATCAAATGCATAGTAGGGGTAAATAAGGGAAATATGTAAGCATACCATGAGAATACAGATACGAGAACATGACCATAACATTTCATGATCATACCATAAAAAAATAATATTCATGCAACATTGGAGAATGATAGATGTTAATAAGACAATAATCGTAAGATAATCAGGAATTAGAACCATGTTATCATATAAAATTCATAATATATGTAATTTCTCTATGATACATAATAATAAAAAATCATCCCTTTTATGTTAAGTTTAATTTCCCAAATATTTTTGGAGATATTTATAGGGATTAATCCAATATGAAGGGATACACAATAATCCCCAATCATAGTACACATTTTATAATGTTTCAAGAATCCCATTTTCCCATAGTTTATATGGACACAGATGTTTACAAATTTGATTTTTGATGGACATATTTCCCATTTTGTTTCAAGCATGCCAACCTGTTTCACATCATTATCTGAAAAGATATAAATAATTAAATAATTTATTAAATGGAAATACAGTCAAACCTATCAAATAATTAAATAATATAAATTTATTCTAAAAAATATAATAAAACATTGACTATATCATGAATCATAAAAATATATATGTTTTATAATCATATATTATTCTATGTTATGAAATAGTTTTAAAATATATATAAATTTCTTATGTGTAATGGGTTTAATAAAAATAATTCTATATAATAATAAACCATTCAAGAGAGAATATTTAGGTAATTCATGGATCATATCCCTATATAAACATACATAAAAATAAATAATTACATTTTTGTGGAGATTCATTTTCATTGATCAGAAGGAACATTAATAAAGTTATTTGACCTTCAATGAAAATAATATTTACAATACAATTTTATAAATTATTTATTTTTAAATAATGATTTACCATTTAATTTAATACCTTAATTGAGGAAAATTTTTATATTTGATTTTTCTAAAACATAAATCCTTTTAAAAACAAAATTATTTGAAAATAAAGAAGAAATTGTATAATTGATTAATGAAATCATTTAAAAAACATTTTAAATGTAAAACATCATTGGAATCATTTTTTTAAATTAAAATTATAACCTCAAGATTAATCTTTTGAAAACATTTCATATACTTATTGAATTAGAAAAATTTTCTGAAAACCAATTTTGGAATACAACTTCAGAAAAAATATATTTCTACAATTTCAGGAATTAGTTTTCCTAAAAAAATCATGTAAACTATTTATGATATCTTTTAATAAATATTATTCACAATAGCAAATAAATCCTTACATGAGTAACATTCCTTTTTCCCCATAAAAGACTATACAGAGTGTGTACCAAAAAATAAAAACAATTCTCCTTTTTTAAAAAAAATATTAAAAAGTAAAACATGGTTAAAAATTTATATTAAAAATTATTTTATAGAATTTAAAAAATTATATCATTTTAAGGAATCATAGTTTTGAAAAAACAAATAATTCTGACCGAAATAAAAAATGATGTCATATTTTCGTAAAAATTTTATTTAGAAAAAGTTCGAAAGAGTGAAATAATATTATTATCAATTGGATATAACATGAGTAAATATATTTTAATAAAATTAACGTGATTTATTGAGATATGGATCATAAAATTTCATCCATTAAAGAATAATCAGAAACAATATCGATAAACGATGAGATTATAACAATATACATTAACAACCATGGTAACATTAAATCATAATAAAAGTTGAAGAATACCAATAAATTAATATTATTACATAATTAAAATAATTATATTTTTGATTTAAAATATCAATGTCATTATATACACCTTGTAAATATATATATATTCATAACATGGCTTGTGTCTAAATGATTGAAAATTAGAACCAAATTACTTTTCTGATTTTGTATCTTTTGAAACATAAATCCCATGAAATAAATGTAAAAAAATGGATATTTAAATACTCATATAATTATGTATATATAACATATAATAAATCCATGTTTAGTTTAAACCCTAGATATAAGATATCAGTTTTTTTATGTATATACACAACACAATAGAATAGAGTGGTTAATATTTCATGTATCCCAATAAAATAAAAAGTGAGATTTAATTATCTTACCTCAAGTGATCACTTTCTTCATACATGATAAAAAAATATTCAATAATAAATATATGTTTATTATATATTAATATAAAAATTACATTTTTATATCTAATACCATATTATATTTTTTATGACTTTATATTAGCTGTTTATTAAGAACTCCATGTTAATTTTAAATTTCAATTAATATCTGCTTTATTTTCCATATACGATTTGTCTTGTTATTATTTATAATCTTACATAGATAATGACATAATTATTTAAATAATGTAAATAAGGATATAAATATCATATAAATTCAGTATATGTGTAATTGTAAAAATATTTAGAAAAATTAAATATTAAATGGAATACACTATTCATTGAAACAATAGGTCGTACGCACAAATAAATGTTGTTTTTGTTTTAATTTCTTATTGAAAGAATGATTTTTAATTTGATATATGTATATATATATATAATATAATTAATGTTTAATTTTAATTTAATATATGTCATAGATGTTAAAAAAATCACCGATGATACATTGCATGTATTGATTGAACTATTCACATCACATTGGGGAGGTGGTAGTCTAGACTTCCCCAAATTAAATTATCATGTTTTCACATAATTAAAATCATGGATTTACCTGTTATATAAAATTATATAATAATATATTTATATTAAATATAATTTATATCATATAATCACGTATTTTAAATAAAAACTCTCAAACATGAGAGATAGAAAAGAAATTTGACCAACATTGTTTGGTGAGGCGGTAGAACGTCGTACAAAAGAACAATAAGTTCATTATGTAGTAGATGGATGATTGTGTATGTCTAGTTATAACCCATACAATAAATAAATATTTTCATGTTGAGGATAAATATATTTTTATATAATCATGGAATATTAATATTTAAGGTGTTGGGGAATGAAAATGAAACAGAAGACTTTGAGGAATGATGTTACCTCTTATTTTGGTAACTCATGATTACATCAACCTATGGGCTTCCTTAGATTGATTAATGAATAAAGATATGATTATAGGATGATGGAGGGGATGATGGTATATTATTTTATAAGATTATGGGAGAGAAAATTGGATTGAGAGGTATAATATTTTAGAGGGGTGAGTGCCTTTCAATTGAAGAGGAAGAGTGGTTTTCTTATAAATTTCTGAAAAGCGAATTATGCCCATATCATTCTACGATTTTTGCTCCACTAATGAACCGAATTAAATCCCATGAAATTTATAGATGAAATATTTCTATAAAATGTAATTTATAAATGATATATCTCATTTTTTTAATGTGTACAGTTTTATCCCTTATGAAGTGAATTTTCCTCGTAATAGTTTTAATAAATTTTAATTACTGTAGTTACTTATTTTTTATAAAATAAGGTGACATTATTTGAAATTATATAATATTCTAATTAAAAATATTTAATCTATTTTCCATATTACATTCATAGAAGTGGCATAAATTAATTCAAATTTAATCTCACATATTGGAACACAAAGTTTGATTTTAATAAAAAAGTTTTTAGTATTTTTTAAGTTTATATATCCAATTTCTATGTGAAAACTATTCCCATTATATAAATTTTACGAACATGTGTATAATTATTCATGTTGAACATTAAAAAAAATCAATCATATAATTTTACCATATAAATAAATTAGACAAAAAAGTAATTTGAAGTAAAATTTATTTTTATTCACTAATCATCAAAAATTGAAACATAATAGAAAAACAGAAAAAAGTTACCTTAAACAAATTTTTATGTTCATATTTTAAAAATTAAGTTTATTTTATGAATTTTGTTATTGGATTGATAAAAATTATATTTAAAATTTATTTATCATTAATTGGCGGTAAAATAACCTTTTATAAAAATATATCATTTTTTTCATAAAATTAAATGTATTATTATCTTATACCTATAAAATATATTGGATGAGTATCAAAAATTATTATTGAATATATAATTTATAAATTCTGTTGAAAACTCAAATCGAATTATGTTTTTTTGAATTTCCACGATAAAATTCGGTTTGTACACAGAAAATCAGTTTTTATAGAATATAGATTTATTCATTATAAAATTTGTCCTTACTGTCATTTATAAATAATTAAAAAAAAATTATTTATTTTATATACATGAAAATATCATATTTTCAAAACATAATTAATCTTTTCTGAATCATCCATTCCGATGGATTGTTGGTATATATAATAACATTCTAATAAACATATTAATTATATATTTTTGGTAAAAACTCGGCATTTTGTGTAACACAACATATCAAAGGGACATGATATTGTGTGTAAAAATAGAAAAACATAGTGTTTCATGTACCGCAAGATAATCCAAATGTTTCTTGTATGTAATGGTTGACATGGTGTTTCTATAATGTCACACAAATTTAGTGCATAAAAATAATAATACAATATTAAGTGTTTCATGAAACTAAAAATATAAAATAAATAATATCAATTGGAAAAAAAAGCACAAAATTTTATGATGTTACATTTTGGAATAGTTGATGTCTTTTAGAGGAAATATTGGTGATATAATTGAATATGTGGGTAAGTGACATGATAATTTTTCCTAGGAATCATAGAAATTATTTGGATTATAGATTGAGGAGGATATGTTATAAAGTGGAAAAAATATTATGATAATAAACATTTTAAAGAGGTTTTTGAGTTGATTTTCAAGTACACTGTTACTTTAATTTATATATCAATTTTCTACTTTACATGCACTGAATTTTTGTTAATTTTCAAGTTGTTTTGGGGGTTTTGGGTTTTCACGGTTGGAGAATGATTTACACAAATTGTGTGCCTTTCCCCAGAAAAAGTGTTTAACCTTATAGATAGGGGACACCATAGTTTGGGAACAGTTTATAGAATCATGTGCACTCATAGTAAAATCTGTGCGACCCCCCATGTTAGGCATGTTATTACGGCTCATGATTACGAAAACAATGGTCCTCATCCCAGGAAAAAAATCAAACTGAAATTAATCTCATGAAAAAATATTTTTAAAGTTCCAAAAACCTCAAATTTTATCCTTGATTTATCCACACCCAACCATGTCTTATTTCCATCAATTTTTGGGCTTCTTGAAATAACTACAAGGCCTTGTTAACTATATTCTTAATGAAATGAATATCATATAGAATAATATGTAAATATCTCAGTTAGATATTTTCATCCCCAATGGTTTCCAAACACTCTCCTATCATTATATCATATTTTGAAAGGATTATATATGTTGGACTCCCCATGTTTTAATTTTCACAAACTGTGTTTTGGGATTTTTGGTTTCCTCATGTTTTATTGCTCACAAATCATGTTTGAGATATTTTGGACTCCTCTTATTTTAATGATTACAAATAATTATTTATACACTTATAAAATTATGTTTTGAACTCTTACAAGATCATGTTTCGAAAAAAAATCATGTTTAAATCTTGTAATCAATTTTTAATCATTTTATATTATGTTTTAGTATGATTATGTTTAATCTCAACCCATTATGTGATTATTTCTTCTTAGAAAAACTTATAAATATTTGGAAATTTTTGTGACAACATAATTTTTCTACCTGTTCTATATTTTCACAAAGTCTATCACATCGTAATCATTCTATTGTTTATAAGAAAACGTAACAGGACACTATTACCTAAGATAGTATTTACCTATCACAGTTTCCTTTCTATTGATTTTATATTTGTATCAAAAGACCAGACATTGTAACCATGGTATCAGTTCTAGATCTCATATTTATTATCTCACTCTGACGATCTAACATCAAATTTGACATCATTCTATATTTAACCATTTTCAATATTTTCAATTGAATTTAAATTTTATTTCTAGTAATTATATGCGAGTAATTTAATAATAATTATATAATTAATGTTCTTTTTTAGTCTAGTTAGTAAATAGTACGAGGAATGATTTCTTCAGATAGTGTATCTTGTTGACTCCAACACAAGCACCTGAAATAATAATAAAAGTGTTGCACTAGAAAAAAATATAATAATGTAGTTGATCTCATGATAAAATAGGATAATATCCCTACATTCGAGAACATATGATGAAATATAAATTCAAGGTGGCTAAACTGATGTGTTTCAAAACATCAAACATCCTCGCATAACTAAATCTAATAAGAAAAAGATCAGCAATGCACCTCTGATCTAAGTAGAAACCAGAACATGAGACTCACCACATGGTGTTTTCACAAGAGTACTTGAAAATCACATATTATACATCAAAAATGACTAGAGTTTCATAAAAAACACCCAAATAATTTCTAATAATTTCTCATTATATTTTCTCAGTTTTGTACTATTTTTCATACATTACGAGAAGCATGTGTATATATATTAAAAAACACACACAGTCTCTTACACCAAATTGGATGATTAAATATAACCTCACTAAATTAAAATTATACACCTTATTTCAGCCACATATAATAGTGGAATAGGTCTTCTTTTACCTCACTATTTTTTCCCATATTGAATAGTGGAAGAGGTCTTGTAACCTAGACAGTTTTATGTACTATAGTTAATGTTGATTTGGGTTGTGCATGAAATATCTTTATTTATTGAATGTTGGTAGGTTATCACCATGTGGAGTGGATTAGGTATTGTCTTGAGACTAAACCACTTTTTATTAATTTTTTCTATCAATTTAGTCTATCTATAATTTAAATAATATTTCATGAAACTAAATTTTACATTGATAGTTAGTATTATATAGTAGTTATAACATTTTGAACTTAATATAATAGTTTCATAAGTTATATCAATATTTTATAATTATATTACTGTAAATTAATAATTTTTTAGAGAAGCTATTTGAATATTTAAGCTATTATGATTTTACTACATGGATTAACTGGACTATTTTATTTTTAATCGGTGGATTATTTTAAATTAAAATATTAAAAAAATTATAGGAACTCAACGAACCCCTATTGATTATCCAACATTGACCAACATTTGGTATAAAAGGTAGTTTTTCAAGTAAATGATTCCAAAATTGTAATTTTTTTAGATATCTTATTTAACTATGAATTTAGATGTATTTTAATGATCCGTTAATATCAATTAGTTCTAAATTTCTAGTTCATTATGATCTTATTTCATTACTGTGGTTAATATATTGTAATTTTCTTCTACCTATATAACTCCATTCTTTAATGGAAAAATTTATGGATAATGGAAAATTGAATTGAAAATGCACTAAGAAAGTATGGGTTTTGAGATTTGGTCTCCAATTATTGATGAATATAAGATTCCTACTTTTTATATGAATAGTTGGGATGACCCAACCAGTTATTCATATAAAAATAGTCAAAAATCCATGATTTATTTAAACATTTATATATGATATGATATATTCAGTAAAGTTTCTTCATGTAAAACATCCCATGAAATTTAGTATAACTTATCTATTTTACATGATAGAAACACTACTGTTAAGGATATCAGACTTAACCCATATGCCATTAAGTATTAAAACATTAAAATGATGCATATTGAGGCTATTTATGACATGTATCTCTTGTTTAATGAAATTATTAATACTATGATCTCTCTAGGTATAGATGGTACATCTTTGGGGGAAATCTTGAGAATACGCATATTCTTACTAGATAAATGAAGAATGATTTCTATATCAATTTGATAGTTAGAGATATTACAAAGATACCAGAAAATGAGATGAGATGAAAGTTGATGATGTATGAAAAATAATTAATAGTAAACAAGGGAGAGGAAGATGAACCATTGAGAAAATTAGTATCCTTCAAAACCACTACATCCAAAACCATGGGAAAGGAAAGGATACCACCACATTGTGATGGAACATGTAATGATGATTCACCATATAATAATTATGTGGAAATGGATCAATTAGCTAGAGGATATAATAAATTTTAGAGAAGAAATACATCTTCTTGAATGCCCAACTTCATAGGATGATATGATCACATGGGAAATTGGATGAAGGTTTGGAAAAGAAGTGACAAATTTAATGAGTTAATCGACTATGAATTAAAGAGAAAAGGACATGTAAGGTCTTATTGTCCCAAGATAGAATAAAATAAGTGATATTATGACAGATATAGAAAGTATAAGAAGTAAATAAAAACAACATGGATTTCTTATGAGGATATATCAAGTGGATCAGAGTCTTCACATGATGAAAATGAGGACAAATCCAATATATGTTTTATGAAAAAATAACAATTGAGGTAACCCTAGAGTCTCATGTAAAACAATATTATTATTCTATAAAATAATATTATTATGAATATATGAACAATAATGTTTTCAGACTAATAAATACAAGAATAAACATTTAATGAGGTAAAAGATAAATACAAATCATTAATGAAAAAATGATGCCTTGACTACAACTATTAAATCTGAGCTGGATGTTCAGAAAGAAAAAAATTATAAAAAATTTATCAGAAAAAATCAACCTAACCTATCTAATAATAAATTTAAAAAGGACCTTGAGAAACTCAAAATTGTAAATAATACTGTTACATAGATTCATGGTAGAATAATTTTACAGACACACACTACTAGTATAGGATACCAACATGTGCAAATAAGTCTCACTAGGAACAAGTCTGTATCTAAATCATGAAAAATTGTTACTTAACCAAAATTGAAAATTATATTGATAGTTCTTGTTCTAGAAATTCATTTACTACCTCATTTATTTATGAACCAAATAGGATATATTTTTTAAATATGATTTATAATTCACATATGAAACCCATGAAGCATACATGGGTTCCTAAACTTAACATTAGTAATGTTACACGACCAAGTCCAATCCGGGAAGAATTTTTTGTTTTTGTTAGATTATTTTGTAGGAAATATATTTGAAGAGATACTACAAAAGATTACGGTACATGGACAGGGGATTTTAAAAAAAAACATAATATTATATAGATTATTCTTCTACACCCTTATAAAGATAGATTGTGTGCATGCCACCTTGTGTGATAAATCTAAATGAAAAATAATTGTCCTCATCCATATTAGTAACTAGAACATAGTATTAATTTCTAAAGTTCATTTTACAGTCAGATTAAAACATAATATTCTTAGTATCTAACAACTATGTGATGATGGAATTCATATTAATTTGAAAATGATTTTGGTGATATTTTAAACTTTAAAAATGAACTAATATTCATTGCATTTGGAAATAAAAATGTCTCTGTTGTTAATTCAGATTCATTAATATCTCAAAATGTTTTATAATTATGTGTTTTATACGATGAGTCATTGATTTGTAATAGGTTATTAGAACACTTTAATGTACACAACCTTATAAAATATGCTATAAATTTTTTAGTCAAGGAACATCCTAAAAATGAGTTTCTAATTGAACAAGTATGTAATCCTTGTCAAATGGGTATCAAAAAAATCTATCTCAAAAAAAAGATTTAAGTATCAACATCTGAACCTCTCGAGTTCATTCACAAGGATTTTTTTGACCTTATATAGTCTCAAGTATTAAGGCGAATCACAATGTATATGGTATTGTTGATGATTATTTTGATATACTTAATCCATCTTCTCGGCTCACAAAAGGGAATCATGTTGTCATTTTACCTTTTATACTAGGACTGTAGAAAATAATAACTGTCTTTATGTTAAATCACTAATAAGCGACCATGGCTGTGAGTTTGAAAACCATGAGTTTGAATATTTTTTCACATAAAAATACAACAGTACTAACTTCACTTCCCCTAGGATGCCTCAAAAAATATTGTTGTAGAATGACTAAATAGAACGTAACGTGAACTTGATTTCACAATTCTTAATCAATATGAACTTCCAACTTAAATTGGGGATGAAGATATCAATAAATAAAGAAATATTATTAATATAGTATTAATTAGAGATGTTATTAAGAAAAAACCTTATTATCTGTGGAACAATAGAAATCCCATGGGTAATTACATCATTGTTTTTGGTTGAATATTTTATATTCTTAATAATAATGTTATTCTATACTAGTTTGCATCCATTTGTGATGAAGGAATATTTTTAGGATATTTAATCACTAGTTAATACTATATAGTCATTAAAAAAAGAACCAAATGTGTGGAAGAATGTCTACAATTCATATTTTATGAAACATATCCACGTGAACATAAATACCCAATTGAATATCATGAGGATGATATAACAAATAATAAAATTAATTCCAAATATTTTACCATTTTTGAAGGAATATGTTAAAACTTCATGTTATAGTTATTATATATATTTGAGCCATAACGATCCTAAAACAATTGAAGAACCTAAATTAAATGGCCCTTCTTTTTCTTGAACTGTTAAAAGTCTTATGAACTATCCTCTACATTATATTGTTGGGGGCATTGATAAAGGAACATATAGTAGATATTCTATAAGAAATAAGGATGAACATCAAGACTTCTTGTCACAACATGATCCTAAAAACATCAATTAGGAAATTAATGATGAATTTTGGGTGATGTAAATGCCAGAATAATTAAATCAATTTGAAATAAATACAATCCAAAAACTTGTGGGAATTATCAAATACACTATGAAAATAGGCACAAAATGGGTCTTCAAGAACAATGTATATGATTTTGATAATATAGTTATAAACAAAACTAGATTTTTTACATAAGTATGTATTCATGAAGAAGGAATTTTCTACAAATAAACTGCTGCACCTATTTCTATACATGGTTCATTTAAAATATTTCATTCATAAGCACATATCAATTTCAAACTATATCAAATTGATGTCAATAGTACATTAATAAATTTCTATATAGGTGAGGAATTTTTTTGAACAACCCTTTATTTTACAATCCCAAATTTTCCGAATAATGTTTTTAAATTAAAAAATATATTTTTATGATTTTAAATAAACTCCAAGATCATGGTATGAGAGATTAAGTAGTTTTATAATTTCCAATGGTTTTTAAAAAATTTATAGTCGATCCAACTATTTTATTAAAAATAATTTCTAAAGATGTTTTAGTTGTTCAAATCAATGTAGATGACACTTTTTTGGATCATCAAGAAATTAATCCTGTAGTGAATTTTGAAAAATTTTACAAAATGAATATGAAATGAGTTTAATTGGTGAACTCGTATTCTTCCTTGGATTTCTAATTTTTCGAACAACAGATTGTATTATATGAAATCAAAGGACATATACAAAAGATCCCATGAAAAATTTTAGATTGTATTGCACTAAAAGTAGTGATAGTCTAATGGGTACTACATGTATGTTTGATCTAGATAAAAATGGTAAATATTTAGATCAAACCACTTATAGAGGAATGATTGGAAGGTTACACTACATGATATCTAGACGTTTAGATATTATAATTTGTTCTTTCATGTGTATCTGTGTTTTCAAAAAAACCACAAAGATTATTATTTAAATGATGTTAAAATAATTATCAAATGCCTCAAACATAAAACCAATTTAGGAATATTATATCTTATAGAATAACATTTGGATTTAGTATTTTTTTCTAATATTGATTTTTGTGGTTGTAAGTTAGAAAGAAAAAGAACCACTAGAACATGTTACTTTTTGAGCATGTCACTAGTTTCACAGTGTAGTGAAAAGTAAAATTACTTTTATTTATCTACTTCGAAGTATGAATAAAAATTTTTTGGTAGTTATTTTGTTGATTTATTTGGATGAAACAAACATTACCAGATTATGGATATAAATTTAGCCATGTACATATAAATTGTGGGAATACAAGTGACACTGACATTACAAAGTATCTTTTTTATCATCTTATGACTAAACATACTATTGAATGAAATATCTTTTTAAGATATTATTATAATAAATTTGATATCACTTTATAATTTTTGGCTCTAAACATTATCTTTCTAATAAATTCATTTATACATTAAAGTCATAAATAAGAAATTACATCATAGATGAGTTAGGAATGATAAGCCTTGATTGAACAATTTTCTGTTTAACTCTTTACAGTTTCACAATTCTTGGTTTCCAAAGATAATATCTTATAGTTAATTTCTCTTACTTATGGTCTCATACTTGTTGACTCAATGATACAGTCTCATCGTTTATAGTCACACTATGATGCTGGCATTGGGATTTCATGTCCTCGTCTCTCCTTAATGACTCAAATTTCAATTTTTTGAATATTTTCATGTATCACTGTATCATTTATATTATTGAAACAATAATATGTAATTATGTTTTCAAAATTATAAATAACTAAATGATAAAAAAATGAATTTTCATTTCTCTTTTTACTCGAGCTCTCTTCTATTAAGAGAAAAAAACTTCTCTCTCAAACTGTTAGTCCTCTTTTAGCTTTTCATCATTCTCGATCCAAAATTGGATTCCCATAATTATGTTTGTATCATCATATACACCTGAGAAGCATATGTATTGAAAGAAAGTGAAAAATGATCAAATAATACTGCAAGGGATACCACTAAATCCAGGCATTGTGGATCGAACAATAGTGTGAAAGAAATATTTTTTTTCCGAAGTGGTTGTTGGCAAGTAAGTCACTTGTTTTGAAAGTAAGGGTTGAATGTGGATTGTTGAACTGGTACAAAAAAGTGAAAATATCCATTTATACTATGTTAGTTTCTGATTTTTATCATCATGTTCTATTCTCGTTCAATTTTGAAGTTGATTTTGTTGTAATAATCTAGGTAAATTGTCACAAATTCACAATTTCTTCGTGGATGTGGGCTTCCTAAATAAGAATACGTCATGAATTTTTTTAAGGACTATCAAAGTGGATCTCCTACGCCTAGTGAAGATTTTCTAATTGAATATGATCTTAGAAGTTTTACTAGAATCAAAAGGAAGAGAAGGCCGATAGCAGTGGATCTATCTGGTGAGACATGAATATTGAATAAGTTTACTCAACATCTTATTTTTCCAATGAACGGTGGCTTCTACTCACGTATGTATCAAGATTTTTCTTGAAACATATTAGGTTTAATGTGAAAAAAATCAATCTATATAATTATATCGTAATTTACATGTGTGATATTGTTGGAAAAAAATCCCTCAAGGTATCATTGAATGAATTTTTAGGTGATTGTGTTTGTTGAAAATGTGGACCTATGATTTGTGTTTGTTGAATAAGAAAACCATGGCATAAAAATTTATTGACAAAGGGTGGTGGTATGTCGAGTTCAAGGGATGTTATTAATGATACATGATTGATTCAATAATTTTGATAAAGGAATGGTCAATTTGGAGGTGGTTCAAAAAGAGTAGAGACAAGGTGGTGTCGTTCTTTGTAGTTTTCCAAATTTTTTGACCTGAAAATCGATAAATGGAGAAAATATTTATTGGAAGAGGGTATTTTGGGCCGGTGTCTTGGAGGATTGGAAACTTTCATGCTATATTATTTCAAGATCAAAATATCAAAATATGGAAAAGGAAAAAGGGGCTGCCATGTGTTGGGTTTGGTCGCACAAGTGACTAGCACGGTAGAGACTAGGGCTTCTATACTTGCACGCCGAGAGGATACTTGTGCACCGACACTCAAGGTGTCTAAATTCCTATAAATAGAGGTCGACCCCTCCTCATTCGGTAGTGAGTTCAACACTTTGAGAAAATCAAAGCTCCCATCGCGCAGGTGTAGTGGTCGCGCAAGTGGTGGTGTGGTCACAGAAGTATTAAGATATTCAAAAGTTTTGTTCTAGTTGATTATTGCGCACCCTAAGTGGTTTGGGTGAGAAAGGTTGTGAGTTTCCATGTTTACAGTGGAAGTAAGGGGTGTTGTGCAAGTGGTTTGGTGACACTTGCACTCTAGGATTTGAAGAAGCGCGATAATTGATTGTTGTGTGACAAAATTGGTTTGTGTGTAAAAGGTTGTGAGTCACGCAAGTTTTTAGTTGAAGAAGAAAGTGTCACACATGTGGTTGAAGGGAACTTGCATGCAGTATTGGACATTTTCACCAGAACTTGTGCACTGGCTTGGAGAAGTTCAGTAGGTGTGGTTGAAGCATGCCAGTCTTTTTTAGGGCAGCAAGGAAGCTGGAATATTTTCCAATACCTTTGGTGCAAAGTGATATTTATTTATGGGTGAAAGTTGGACTTCAATAGAGCATCTATATAAAACAAAGGATTCATTCATTAGTGATAATTAAGAGACCTATATGTCTATAAACTGTGAGTGGATCCTTTTTAGAGTAGTGAGCAAAGGGGAAGAAGGTGATCCTCTCCACCGGTAGGGAGCCAGAGAGTGAGAGAGACATGGAGTGATCCTTCGGAAAGCTGTGAGATGACCCTAAACATTGTCAAGGTAGTGAGACTGGGAATATATGTGATCTATCCTGTAATTTTTAAAAATTAGTGTGCTTTTAGAGGATTTGTTACATTGGCACATCTCGGATGTATGCTTCATGGACATAGCCAAATTATGGTGAACCAAGTGAAAATCGTTGTGTCCTGTGCATGATTTAGTTTTTGTTTATACATTGCTATAGGAAAGAGAGAGAAGAGAGTCTTTCTAAACAGCTTGAAAAGATCAATAGGGGAATTTGTTTTAATCTGTCATACCCTTATTCACCACCCCCACCCTCTTAGGATATCATACCTAGTGGACCTAATAATTGGTATCAGAGGCAGGTTTATAGCAGTGGTTCTATCTCAAATGGAGGTCATCAATCATAAAGGGATTTCGATCATCGACGAGAACAATTTTCAGCTATGGAAGAGTAGGATGATACACTACTTCCGATCATTTGGAATTGATGTATTCACAAAAGAAATGTGTGGTATAACATCTGACATCAACAGTGGTGTATTATCGAAAGCTGAGCGAAGAGACTTGGATTCTGACACAATGGGCATAAATACATTAGGGGGATCCTGATCTAATGCTATCTATACGAATGTGATATTGTGTAAAACATCACATTCCATGTGGGAAAATATTTTGAATATATATAAAGGAGATACAAATGTCATAGAGGATAAGTTACAAGTACTATGGAATAAGTATGAAGATCTGAAAATGAACCTGAATGATTCTGTTGATGAATTTTTTGATTGGGTGAATATTGTTTTGGATGATATGGGAGGTCTTAGAGAATTCATTTAAGACATAAAGATCTTAAAGCGCATCTTGAGGAAACTTCCACCTCGGTTCAATCCAAAAGTTTTAGTTCTAGAAGATAAATATCAAAAAAATATGACACTGCACAATTTGCAAAGTATCGTGGTTGCATATGAAATGAGGAAAGATGATAATGAGGCTGTGGAAGAGAGAAAATCCAAAGAGGTGGAATTTATGACCATGAATAATATCACCATTTCATATTCTCAGGAAGAAGAAGATTCATATGATGTAATTTCATTCCTTTCCTCAAATCTTCAAAGATGAAAAGGGAAGTTCAAAGGGAAACTTTCACTTGCTTGCTTCATATGTGGAAATGTCAGTCATCTTGCCTCAAGGTTCCCAAAAAATATTCAAGAAGAAAATTATGAAAATGAAGTTGAAATTCCCAAGAAGAAATATTCAGCCTTTGTGAAAAGGAAGTAGTAGTTCAAGAGAAATTTCTTCAAGAAGAAGAATCATCTTTCACAAGAAATAGATAGTTCAGAAGAGTCTGAGGTTGAAGAGGTTGAAGAAATTGAAAATTTAAAAGATCATGGATAAAATGAAATGGTGGATGTTTTCGGTACTGCTCAAGAAAAGGAAGAAACTGACACTGATGAAGAAGAAGAATAAATTGAAGAGAGAGTTGACATGGAAGCTGAAATAGAAGCTGCTCTTGAAGAAATATATGTTTGTAGAGAAAAAACAAAGAAATCCAAAATGGTGGTACATGTTTCCAAACTATACATACAATATTGGGAAGAAGAGAAGTCTAATCTAGTGAAAGAAATCGACAACCTTAAGTATTCCAGGCTAGAGAGCTCAGAGATGGGTGATGAGAATAAGCTTAAGATTGAAGTACAGAAAAGTGAGATTGTTGGATTGAATAGAAAAGTGACAGATCTAGTAACTTGTATTGATGAACATGAAGATTAAGTGGTTAGTCTGTGACGAGAAATGAAAGATCAAGAAATAATCTTAAACCCCAATGTGATATTAGGAAAGAAGATCATTAAAAAGGAAAAAAGATGAAAGTGGAGGCTAGTAGTTCATCGGGAAATAAGTAGCAATCATGCTCAGATGATACGGCTGAATTGGGGCTTGATCGAAAACAAAAAGCTGTAAATATTGATGTCAGACAGCAAGAACCCATTATGAGTTTGAATGTTGATTTGGACAGAAAACAGAATCATAATATTCCATGATCACAAGGGGAAACTAGCAGTGTAAAAGTGACACGAATAAATGCACCTTATATCTTGTGTTATTTTTGTGTAAAGATGGGACATTCACATTATTTTTGTTCCATAGCCAAGATATATTGAAGTGCACAAGAACAGAGGTGGCATCCAAACATTGAAATATTCCCAAGAACATGTTTCAAAAGAAAATGTTTTTTCTGCAGAGGATTTGGGCACATGGACAGATACTACACATCAACCATATAAGAGTATAGGCCCAACAAGAACCAAAATGATCACAAGCAGCAGATCAATGAACGAACAGGTGAGTTGAAAAGGAAAAATAGACTTGTAGCTTCTCATGATAATTCCAGTCTATCATATTCCGAGAAAGATTAAATGTCTCAATCTTTTCCAAGTGTGAGTACAAAAATTTTGACCATGAAAAAGATAGAAGATAAGACTGTGGTTGCTAAAATTTCCCTTAAAGCATCAGACTGTACTAGTGTTTAGATCCTTGACAGCTGTTTCACGTCTCACTAGAAAGGTAATAAGAATTTTGTTAAAGGAATAAAATATGAAAAATAAGGAGTTTTCATATCTGGAAACGATGAAGGACTGAAGATTATTTACTTAAGAAAGGCCATGTTAGGGGGAAAAGAAATAAAACGTGCTGATGTATTCGTAGTAGGAGGCCTCATTCATAATCTACTCAGCATAAGTCAACTATGTGACTCAAGACATTATATAAGTTTTAATATGAAGATATGTATCTTCAAAGGAATAAATGGGTAACTGTTTCTACAGGGAAAGTGAATAAAGGGAAATATCAACCTCAAAAGTAGAGAAGATGATATGTTCTCTTTATCCAAAGATGATGAAAAAAAATTGTCGCATAAAAAACTTGGTCATCTATGTCAACCATCTCTAGAAGATCTGGTAAAGTGTGAAGCATCAAGAGATCTCCCTATAATATCACGTGATCATACACATACTTGCGACACCTGTCATCAATGTAAGATCATAATAAATACGTAAAAAGAAAAGAAGAAGAAGTCGACAAGAGTGCTTTAATTGGTGTATACTGATGACTGTGGAAATATTTCACAATGATCCATTTATGGGAAGAGGTATTGCTTTCTTTTCATTGATGACTATAGCAGAATGGAATGGGTATTTTTTATTTCCCATAAGTCTATTGTGTTCAACTGCCGAAAACAACACATAAGAGAATTTAAAAGGATTCTTGGACAGAAAATTCTGGTGTTTTTTACAGACAATTGTATAGAATCCTCAAACAGTCAGGTGGAATAAAATCTCTAGAAACATGGGATAAAGCATCATGTTTTTTCTGTGATGACTCCCAATAGAATGTATTATTTGAAAGGATATATCAGATTATCAACAACATGGCCATATCAATGCTTATAGAAAAAGGCCTACCATAGATGTTTTGGAAGGAAGCAGTATTGACATAAGTCTACATTTCTAATAGGTCTATTTTGTGTCCGATTTAAGGAAAGACTCCGTATGAAATGTGGTATGGAAAGAAAACAACAGTGAAATACTTTTAAATATTTGGAAGTAAGTGCTTAATTTTCAAAAATGAAAAGAATAGGATGTTTGAATCATGCGGAGATGTGGGAATATTTTTGGGCTAATCTGAAAAAATCCAAGTATACAAATGCTATAAAAAGAGTATGGAAAAACTAGTTGAGAGTAATGATTCCACTATTGTGGAAAATGAAGATAATATTCAACAGGATAGTGAACAGTTTCTTGATGAATGTGATGAAGAGAAATGTAACATATGAGGAGAAGAGGTGGAATATGCTGACTCAAAAGAAGAAACTAATGACGAACAAGAAAGTGTCAAGTCTGTGTCTGCATGGAAGTCGAATAGTCGAGCTGAAATTGATAGGCAGAATAACATTTGTGATCAGACAACTCCAATTCATATTAGAAGAAATAATTCTCCGCAACAGAAATCTTTACTATCTCTGGTAGAGCCTAAATTCATTGTCGATGCAGTGGATGATGAAAACTAGGTTCAGGCTATGAATTAAGAGCTTTAGCAGATTGAGAAGAACAAGACCTGGTATATTTTTTTGATACCAGCAGATAAGAATGTCATCGGGACTAAATGGGTCTTTTACAACAAGATGAATGAAGATGGTGTAGTAGATAGAAACAAATCACGGCTAGTGTGCAAAGGATACTCCTAGATAGAAGAAATAGATGATGATGAGATATGTGCAGCGGTTTCAAGGCTAAAGACAATCAGATTATTCCTAGCCATGGTAGTGCAACAGATGATCAAAGTGTTCCAGATGGATGTCAAATTTGCATTCATGAATGGGGTTCTTGGGGAGAAAGTGTATATTAAGTAGCTAGATAGATTTCATATAAATGAAGATAAGAACAAGGTTTTCATACTGAAGAAGGTGTTATATTGGATGAATCAAGCACCAAGAGCTTGGTACTCAAGGTATGATCAGTACTTGAGGAATCTTGATTTCTAGAATGGTGGAGTTAATTACAATCTCTATTTTAGCAACGATAGTAATCAAAGGATGATGGTGTTGGTTAATGTCGATGAAATAATATTTGGCAGATCAAATGAAGATCAGTGCAGATAGCTTCACGATTTCATGGAAAGATAGTTAGAAATGACAATGATTTGAAATATAACATTTTTCATTGCACTACAGGTGATGCAAGGAAGGAATGGAACATTCATTTTGCAAACCAAATATGCCAAGAATAATTTGAAAAGGATTGGAATGAAAAATTCCATGTAGATGAAGACTCCCGTTTCTACCAAGATGATGCTATCAAAATATGAGGATGGAAAGGTAGTTAATATCACATAATATAGGAAAACTATAGGAATTTTGTTATACTTGACCGCAATAAGGCCTAGCATTGTATTCGCCACATGCCAAGTAGTGAGATATTAGAGAAATCCCAAGGAAAGTAACATACTTGCAGTGAAAATAATACTTTGGTGTATCAAGGGCACGGTGGACTTCAGCATGACATATAATGACATATCTCAGACAGATTCATTGGGATATACTGATGCAGACTGGTCCGATTCAGCGGATTATAGGAAATCAATTTCAGGTGAAGCCTTATATCATATTGGATTGTGTATTTCTTGGCCATGAAATAAACAAGATTTCATTTAATTGAGCACTGTGGAGGCTGAGTATATTGCGGCCACTCAAGCATGCACAGAGATTTTTTGGATGAAGCAATGTCTTGATGATATGGAAGATGATGTGAAGTCTTCGATCAGAATCCAATGTGATAACTCAAGTTCTATTAATCTTAGACAAAATACCATCCATAATTAAAGGAAAAAGTACATTGAGATAAAGTATCATTTTATCAGGGGGAGTGTTGAGCAAGGAATCATAAATATGGAGTATGTTCCAACTAAGCTACAAGTGGTATACATTCTAACAAAGTTCGTACCCACGGAAGGTTTTGAAAGGCATAGACTGGCTCTGGGAGTTCAGTCAACTCACCGCACTTGAAAAAGTGTGGATGTGGGTCCCCTCTCCCTAAGGAATGATGTGTTTTTTCCTCACGTGCTGATAAGTGTTCTCTACTCTGTTACAGACTGCAAAGGAGTGACCTTTGGGTTCATCGAAAAAGAGGGAGAAAATATTTATTTTTCAAGGAGGATACAGTGTGGTTATTTGAGAAATCATGACAGATACGGGGAGAAGATGACAGGTGGAGCTGCCAGATAGGGGGAGTTTGATATTATCTTGGATAACACAGGAAATAGTGCTAAAGAGGATTTGTAGCTGAAAAGAGATAAAGTTGTTAGCAGACAGGGAGAGTATCAAATTATATGATTCTAGAAGTGATTGATCAAACAATAGATGTAACGACATGTGAGGAATGCGATAAAAGCAGAAGAGTGGTGTTCGAATGAGGTTAGAATATTTTCAACTATTGGTATTAGTTTGGTATCAATAGAGGGTGTCAGAGTTGAAGTGATTCATTGATGAACATTTCATTTACTCTTGTTTCTAACACCAAGCATTGCTGATGTGGTCTTAGATTATGTGTTGAGTAAATCCTTGATCGCTATCGAAATCGCAATAGGCGAGTGGATGATAAATAATTAACGATGTATATTTTTAAGGAAGAGTTGTCAACAAACCCAAAGGGGTAGATTGTTTGGAAAAAATACCTTAAGGTATCATTGAAGCATTTTTGAGGTGATTGTGTTTGATGACAAAGTGGACCTCCGTGTTGTGTTTGTTGACTAAGAAAACGATGACATATCAATTTGTTGACAAAGGGTATTTCATGGTGGCTTATCGAGTTCAAGGGATGCTATTAATGATTCATGATTGATTCAAGGACGTCGAAAATGGAATGATCGATCTGTAGGTGCTTCAAAAAGAGTAGAGACAAGGTTGCACTGTTCTCTAGCGTTTGACAAATTTTTGGAGCTCAAAATTGACAAATGGAGAAAAGTGTTTTTGGCAGAGGGACTTGTGCGCCAGTTTCTTATAGGAATGGAAACTTGTGCACCATATTTTTTTCAAGATCTGATCATAAAAATGTGGAAAAGGAAAAACGGGTGCCCATATTTTGGGTTTCGTCATGTAAGTGACTAGCGCGGTAGAGACTGGGGCTGCTGGACATGCACACCAAGAGGAGTCTTGCGCGCCGACACTCAGGGTCTCCAAATGCCTATAAATAGAGGTCTACCCCTCCTCATTCAACACTTAGAGAAAAATTTGAGATCCAATCACACATGTTTAGTGGTCGCGCAAGTGGTGGTGTGGTCGCGCATGTATTAAGATATTGAGAAGTTCAGCGCTAGTTGATTGGTCTGTGCCCTAAGTATTTTGGACGAGAAAGGTTGTGAGTCGCCCAAGATTAGAGTTGAAGAAGGGGGTGTCACACAGGTGGTAAGGTGACACTTGCATGCGAGGCTTTGGAGAATCGCGTTAGTTGATTATTCCATGCCAAAATTGGTTTCGGCGTAAATGGTTCTTAGTCACGCATGTTTGGTGTTGAAGAATAATGTGTCGCGCAAGTGGTTGAAGTGAACATGCATGTCGTATTGAACTTGCATGCCAGAAATTGAGAACCTTCTTGGAGAAGTGCCCCAGGTGTGGTTGAATCACGCCAGTCTTTTTAGGGATCCAAGGAAGCGAAAAGATTGGCTGATACATTCGGTGAAATGTTAGATTAATCTACGAGTGAAATTTGGACTTCAATAGAGCATCTACAAACAACATAGGATGCATTCATTAGTGATAATGAAGAGTCCTACAGGTCTATAAACTATGAGTGGATCCTTTCTAGAGGAATTAGCAAAGGATGACGCTGAAGGTAATCCTCTCCACCGGTAGTGATCCAATGAGAGAGAATCATGGACTAATCCATGGAAATGTAGTCAGCTGACCATAAACATTGTAACGACAGTTAGCCTACGAATAGAAGTGATCTATCCCAAACTTTGTAAATAGAAGTGTGATTTTATTGGATTTGGTACATCGACACATCGTCGTTGTATTCTACTTGGACATAGCCCAATGAGGGCGAACCATGTAAAAATAGATGTGTCCAATGTATGCTTTAGTTTTAGTTTATACTTTACTACAGGAAAGAGAGAGAAGAGATATTTTCCCAACAGTGAGATAAGATCAATAGGGGCAGTTGATGTAATCTTACATACACTGATTAACCCCCCCATCCCTCAGGGTATGTAACCTAGTGGACATAACAGATATGATCAAGACAAAATCAAATTCACCATCATTATTATATTACAAGCCAAGGATCATTAGATAACTTTACATGATTTTAAGAATAATTATACATCATAGTTCAAGCCACGGATCATTAGATCTAGTTTCATAGAAGGCTAGGTACATAAAACATGGGAACAAAAACATTAATTTATTTAATCTCCATACAGAGCTCTTCACTTCCTTTTAGATCTTACATCTACATAGGGTACCATGGGAAACACATGAACAATGAGATGAGCTAAAATGGCTAGTATGGGAATGAACATAAGTAACATCTTAAGAACACGATTTAAGAGGCATGAAATAATGATAAAAAATCATGAAACATATGAAATACTTTCATAAATGAATTGGATCATATAATAATGGAATAATATAAATGTTGATGAATCATAAGTCAACTTTTCAGTACAGGTCAAGGATTACTGCCAATACCATTTCCCATTTTAGTACGGGACAAGGAGAATCTCCAATCCTGTTTCACATCGCATCTCATGAGACATATCATTACCCAATGCATTGGATCGCAATTTGGGCACACCCATCACAAAATTTTCATTAATATTATTTCCACATAAATAATCCTTCAACTCTAATAGTCATATATAATCAACCATACATAATTATAGGGTACCCATGGAAACAATTTGGTACCAAAACCATGACAGAAATCAAAATTGATGGGTGTATAACAAAAATGTACTTGAAAGAATGGTATTATACATGGAAATTCTATAGTAATATATCATGGAATGTGATGTCAAAAAAGAGTGAAAAGATTTAAGAAAAGTACTATGTAAATTTTTTCATTAAATCATTTTGTGTTGTTTTAATGAAAATACTATAGAGGTATTTAATTTGAAAATTGTAAAATAATTTATATCAAATCAGTATTGAACCAAGAAGGGTTTCATAATAGAAATAATGATTTTATAAAGACAATGGTGGCTTAAAACATAAGACATAGTTCACTTTAAATTGGGTAATAATTCAGGAAGTTCCCTTAACACATGATTTCATATCAGGGGGTATCGTAGTGGTAATCTCAGAAAAACAGGTATATCCTCAAAAGAGAATGAGGGATGGAACTAGGAACATGAGTTTGAAGAATATAAAAAGTATGTAGAATTTGTAAATAACAATTAAAGAAATCTTCATTTGGGTAAAAAGAATGATAGAGATACGAGGAGTAAATGAGGTTCACGTAGAATTCATTACAGATTATTGGCATGGTATCCTGTGTATATAAATGGGATTTTTTGAGAAAGAGTGGGGTTTGAATAACTTATATATCATGAGGTCTGTATTGTGATTTTGTCAAATAATACCCATCAGTACGATCACACAATAAATGGAATAACATAGAGGAAAATCATGAAATAAAAGTGAAATGGGGAGGATCCCTTACCCTAAATCAGTGGATGTTCTCCACTTGTTATTAAAGTTGTGAAAAAACAAAGTAGGTTTATTAATTAATAATTCCAAAACCACTTATATATTCAATTTACTTATTATAATTATTTTATGTTCGTTTTGAACCATTTTGATTGGTTAGGATGTTCAATTTTATCGTTCGGGATTGTTTGTTTACTTGATTATAATGACCAGTTTAGTAATATTTATGTTTGGATAAACATGTAAGAAGAAAGTGGTTGTCCATAATTGATGTTATATTATGTTAGTGAACGACCATGAGATTACATGGTTTCAAATTTAATTTTTTTACATAGAGTGAAGTTGAAATATTATATTAAACCAAAGTGACAACTGATTTTTTAATTAGTTTCTTGGATTAAAAAGAACCTATTTTGATTTATAACGTAATTCCATTCATAAATAAAAGATTAAAAAATAAAAATAGTATATATTGCATATATATAATTTGGTTCAACAATAAAAAAATGGATTCATAACCTGATTTAAAGATGATATTAATAATTGATAAACAGTTGTCCTTGAATGTGCAAAATTAGCACATCTCAAATGGTGATTTCATTCCTTTCAAAAAAAAGTTTGTTAAAGGATAGAAGATAATGAAATATCCCATTAGGAAAATATAATTCTATTGCTTGTTATTTATTGGAGTTATCATTCTATTTGGGTGATAGGATGTGAGGAAATAAACATAAAGAAAATAACATAAAAGAAAAGAAGTAATTGGAAAGAGGAATTTACCTCTTGAAACTTCCTCCATTCGGAACCACTTAAGGGGAGATTATTTTGTATTCTGAAGGGGATAGGGGATTTTTAACATGGGGGAGGATATTGGGGAATGATTTGGGCCAAATATTGTCATCGCACGCTGCTTGAGGGGAGTGAAAAGAATAGGTAAGAATGGATGGTATTTAAAGTGGAGGGTGGAGGGTTTTCATAATTTTTTAATCATTAGATCATTATTTCTTCAAAAGAAAAGGAATAATAATTTTTCATGGATAGGAACAGTAATAAATTAATCTGGCTTTGAATCAATTAGGCTTACATCAGCAGATCATCTTCAATTACATGATTAATCCATTATTTAGATTTTATTTTGAATTATTAGATTTTAATATTCATAAAAAATTTCTAGTATTTCAGAAAAATACCAAAAATCCACCCTAACCATTTTTATATGTATAGAATCCAAAAATGAATTCCATTTTTTCAAAAATAATTTTCTTAATATGAATAATTTAATATTTTTTTAAAATCATAAAATTATTGTTAGAAAATATTTTTAAAACATTCATTTACATATTCTAAAATACAATACATCATAATTTCCCTGGATTAATATTTAAATACTATCATAGGAAATATTACTATTAATTATGGAATATAACTATTCATAAGTGTATGGAAATATTCATAAGGGTAGGATACTATTCACAATAAATTATGTTTTCTTATCAGACTCCAAATAACTTACTGGCCACAACCGTGTATGTTAGATTTTTGAAATTTCAAACACAGAAGTGACAAACATATGTTTATTGATCACTTAGCGCATAATAGTTCATTATGATATTATTTCATTGGATTTTATGACATACTTATGAGAAGTTAATTTCCATTGAAAAGCATTGGATTGTTATATTCTTCCCCCCTTATGAAAATTTTCCCTCAAAATTTTATTTTACATTCAATGTCGTAAACAGTTGAGGGAGCTTCTCCTTTTATATCCTATACTGGTTTCCAAATAGCTTCATCAAACTTTTTGTTCCACCCTAACAATTTGATATGGTGGGTTTTCTTATTGCGTATAACTTTATCTCTTCAGTCTAGAATCTTCACCTGCTGCTCTTCATAAGAGAAATCATCTTCCAACTGCTCCACCTCTGAGTTCAGTATATGTGGGGGATTATGTATGTACTTCCCTTGGAGTGATATGTAAAACACATCATGAACTCGAGCCATATTCGGTTGATGTATAAGCCGATAGGCCACGACTCCATTGCGGTCATGGATCTCAATGGGGCTAATGTACCTTGGGAATGGATATCCTTCTTTTCGAAGCACACAAATCGATTTTGTAGTGATATTTGAAAGAATACATTATATCCAACGTCAAAATCCATGTCCCATCGAAGGTTTTCAAAATAACTCTTTTGATAATCTGAGCAGCGCTGATAATTTTCTGAATGACTTGAACCGTCTCTGACATATCTAGCACATGATCAGTTCCATGTAACATTCATTATCCATCTTCATCCCAATATGTTGGTGTTTTACATCACGTTCCATATAGAGTTTCATACGGAGCCATCTGATTACTCGAGTGGAAGTAATTTTGAATGAAAACTCAACAAATGGGAGATGCTGATCCCAACTAACATGGTATTATAGAGAGGCGGCTCTTATATTTTCTTGAAGCATCTAGATATTCCGTTCAAATTAGCCATCAGTTTTGCGATGATAGGCCCTAATGAAATTAAATTCAATACTCAAAGTATGTTGAAGACTCCCCCAAAATTTAGATGTCAACCTTGGATCACGATTAAAGAAAATTGAGAGTGGAACACCATGCAGTCTCACCACATACTTCAGATATATTTTTTCATGTTGTTCAAGATATATTTCTTCCCAAATAGAGATAAAATGAGATGACTTGTTGAGACGTTCAACCACAAACCCTATCACACTATTTCCCCACGAAGTCTTTGGGAGACCTGTGACAATATCCATAGTGAAATTATCATATTTCCACTTTGGTATAGTCCATGGTTGCATCATTACTTTGGTCTTTTGTCTCTCTTCATTAACTTACTATCATACCAAGCACCTCGATATATATTCTAGAATATCCGACATCATGTTATCCCACCAGAAGTGTTCTCAAAATTCATGGTACATCTTGCTAATCCTAGGATGGATAGGGAATGATGAGATTTGTGCATTGTCTAATAGCCCCTTCTTTATCCTAGGTGATGAAGGATCACAAACCCGCATTCCAAATGAAATCACACCATCATATGTTGTTGTGGAACTCCTGCAGCTTCAAATCCTATACTGCATTCACCACCATTTGTAACTCCACAACATCTATTTTTTCTTCTTTAATCTTATTTTGAGTGGAATGTTGTGAAATCATTTGGTTAAGGTAGGATTTATCAACTACCCTTATGATTTCTAAATCCATCCTTCGCATATCTAATAATATAGTGTCTTTATCAATCCGTAATATGAATAGAGTAGTAGGTTCTTTTTTACTTAGAGCATCAGCTACCTTGTTCACCTTTCTAGGAGGATAGTGAATAGAGAAATAATAATAATTTATTTGATTTATCAATATCCTATTATTATTTTTGAGCACCTTTTGTGTGAATATATACTTTATGCTCTTGTGGTTGTGGTATAGGTCACACTTTTCACCATAAAGGTTGTGCTCCTAGATCTTAAAGGATAAAATCCGAGCTGCCAGCTCTAGATCATTTGTCAGGTAGTTCTTCTCTGGGATCTTCAACAGCCAGGAGACATAGGCTATCACATTATCATTTTTCATGAGTACCCAACCCAAGACAATCTTTGATGCATCACTGTATATCAAAAAAAATTCTGCACTTTTCGGTAATGTGAGTACAGGTTTATTGATCGGCCTCTTCTTTAGTTCCATGAATCTTAACTCACATTCTCTCATCATGACATACTTTACCTCCTTCCGCATCTTCTTGGTAATTGGGTTTGACAATCGTGAAATGTTCTTCACAAATCGTCGATAATACATTGCTATACCAAAAAAAGATATGGATATCCATTACGGATGTTGGGATGGGCCACACTTCAATTTCCTTCTTCTTGGAAGGGTCCATAGATATCACTTCATAGGTGATAACATGTCCCATGAATGATAATTCCTCCATCTATAACAAAAATTTATTTTATATTGAATTCAACTTCTTCCTTTGAAAAATATTTAACAATGTATTCAAATTCTATTCATCTTCCTCCTCAGTCTTGGAGTATTTTATAATATCATCTATAAATAATACAAAAAATATCTCAGGGTAATCTCTAAATAATTTATTAATTAAATCCATGAAAATTGATGTAGCATTAGTGAGTCTGCATGGAATCACTATGAACTCGTAGTGTCAATACCACGTTCGAAAGGAAGTCTTGGGAATATCTTCATGCACCGCTATTAATTGATGATATCCCAAATGAAGTTCCACCATTGAGAAATAAATGGCCCCATGAAGTTGATCTAATAGTCTATATATCCATTTTAGTGGATACTTGTTCTTTATCATGATTTTATTAAGCTCACGGTAATCAATGAAGAGGCGCATTGATCCATCCGTCTTTTTGACGAAGAGGACTGGCTCAACCTAAGGTGAAGAACTCAGGTGTATAAAACCCTTCACCATATTCGCCTATAACTACTCTTTCTATTCTTTCAGCTCTACGGTTCCAATTTTGTAAGGTGTCGTTGATGTAGGAAATGATCCAGGAATAATTTCAATTTAGAACTCAACCTCTCAGTCTTGTGGAATACCAGGAAACTCTTCATGTAATAAATTAGTGTAATCCCTCACTTTGGTCATGACTTCAATATTTATTCTCTCCTTTTTCTCATTCATTTGAGTTAGAAATGCTTGCTAATAAGGTGACAATATCCACACTTGAGACGAAGATTCTAAAGGAGACTCATTTTTCTCCCTAAACTTGTAATGGATATGGGGATGTTTTGAGATGTGAAGTTAAATATCTTTTTTCTGATAGTTGATGTTGTCCTTGTAAAAAAATTGTCAATCTATGCCACATATATCATAAAACACCACTAAAGGATGAGTGATGATATTTTCTGGGAGTTTCCTTCAACAAAAATTATTTGGGGAGGAGTTATAGACCAAGGATGAACAAATTTCCCCATTAGTTGTTCTCACAGATTAAATTTCCTACAAATTTTGAGGTGGTGATTGAATAGTAATACTAATATTGAAAGATATGAAAGAATGCATTGAACCAGAATCAAATAGTACATTCAATATTCGTGAAAGAATATTTAGATTACCTATCACCACATCATTGTCCGAATCCACCTCAACAGTAGTAATAGAATTATCCATTCCATGTTTCCTTAGAGGTTGTTGTTGATTGCCTTAGACAACCATCGGCTTAGGGAAATTGTTCCCATAATTCTCATGCTCCATATAGTTGTAACACTACACTACTGGCTGAGTGTTGAACAGATCCTTCCATTTTTCTTCAGCAATAGCATGATTTTTCATATCCCTTCAGCAGTTATTATCTAGATAACCAAACATTCAACATTTGACGAAATTCTTGGTTCCCTTATGAAAGTTACTAAGATTTTTCTTCCCATAATTTTTTAATGGGGAGATGTCATACTTCAATCAATCAGGGGATTTTTTTGATTAACCAACCATGTTTTTCTCCATTTTCTTCTTCTTGTCATTGGGCCATGAGACCATTGCCTGAATGGCCCAAAGGCCTTCATTTTTTATTGATTTTGATAACCCCTCTTTCAAGTGATGAGATGGAACCCTTACAAGGCCCGTAGGCTCAGATATTACATGGCCCGTCGGATTAAGAGATTTCATGACCCGAAGGTCTTCAGGGAATTCAACCAGACTATCTACAAGGAACTGCCCCACCCTGGAATCTGCATCTTGATAGTAGCTCTCCCCCTTTGCATGACCGTCTGGCTAGGCTTCTCGTTCAAGCACAGGCTGGTACCGATGGCATAGCCATACCCTCTCATCCGGAAAGACCATTTGGCTCCACTCTGGTGAGTGTACCTGCTCTGAATCCTCTTATGGGGCTTCTCCTTTTTTGTAGTGTGTCTGGTCCTGCGTTGATGTGGCCCGAAGGCCTTGTGGTGGCCCTAAGGCCTTATGGTGGCCTGAAGGCCTTGGGTGGCCCGAAAGCCTTGTAGGACCCGAGAACCAAACCAGTGGCCCGAAGGCCCAGATGGATGAATAGTTCTGGCTGCTACAGTACCGAACAGTGCCAGCTACAGTGCCTTTTATAGTGACTGCTACAGTACTGCTACAGTATCCCGGAAATATGCCTCCACCAGGATTTGATCCTGGGTCTCTTGGATGCACCTAGCGAGTCCTAACCAACTGGGCTGAGGCTCTTGTGCACCATGACACCATTGAGAGTCTCTAATATCCATTTCAACCATGAGGGAAAAACATAAAATAGAAAAATAATTGTCGATGTCTCGAATCACCAATGCATTTTATAGACTCATCATTAGTACACTAAAGAAGTGATTCACCTTACATTCAGCGTTCATGAAACTACCAGAGGTGTACCATGCAATCCATGTAATGTTTTCTGCATACACCCCAACAGACTCATCTTCTATTAGCTTGAGTCTGAGTAAATCCCTTTCCATATCGAGATAAAGGGATCAAGGAAAATATTTTTTGAAAAACATCCTCTTGAATTCCTCTGAATCATTGGAATCAATTCCCTCTTGGGACATTGCATTCTTGATCAGTTTCTACCACCGTTCAGCTTCCCCATCAAAAGGATAGACTGAAATTACAACCTACTCTTCTTCAGAGCATTGGAGGATGGAGAATATCATTTCAATGGTGTTAATTCAATATTCTGCAAGGAGGGTATCATTATATCTACTAACCATGGGAGTAATTTTTCGCATGAAATATTCTACCACAACTTGTTCATACAATGGAGGAGGAGCATATTCTGTGTGATTGAAGTTATTATTCATAACTTGAGATAGTTGATAAATAGATTTCATGATGTTTTTAGAACTTATTCCCATCATATAAGTCATATAATTAAGGAAATCATCATATTTCTTATCTCATTGGATATTGGAGCATGTTATTATATTTACCACCAATAACTAAGAAAATGAATGTTTAATTAGGTGTCTTGAATACATGGATATTGAGAATTAAAAGAATACTTTGAACCTAAAAGGATGAACTTATAAAGAATAAGTACATTGTAACTCATGATTCCTTACGATTAAATCTAGCTTATGCACTATCTATTTCATGAGTTATATTCTTATTGTATTTTTATCATAATAATGGTTCATATTATGCTCATGAGTAAACCAAAAAATATTCCCCAGGAGTTTCGTATCCAAGAGTACAGTAAGGCCTACTGCCATGTACCCTGATACACGGGTCATGCCCGAAACTCCTTGTTAGAGTTTTCACTCCTAGAGACATCAATGCTAGAGCCACCTCTACCTACTAATATCTATACAGGGATGTACATTATTGATAAACATCTTAATCTATTATAAATATCCAAAAGTAACTAGACCATCCTCTTGGATGGTTTTTAATGAGAAAAAAATTGAGATAGAGCTTATCTGAGCCTATCCAACCTGATAAACAATATCATAATTATCTAATTAGATGTTTGGAAAATGGTAAATATCACCACAAGATTTATCATTAAAATGGACCAATTACGATCCATGAAACATCCAAAATCAATTTTTCATTTCCTAACATTCCAGACGCATTACAAAAATGCTCATGACATGAGACAATATCCAAACAAAGGGTTGATTACCTACCAAACTCTTTTAAATGAATCATGACGAACCTTCCTTGAAAATATGTGCCATAAAATTATTGTCACTCTATATATCGAAAGTATTTTTTATTAAAGTTCCCAACCACACACACATGAGAAAAAATGAGGGATATCAAATCCCACCGTCCATACTTGACAACCCTTATGGAAATTTTCATTGACCACTGATTCATTTTTAATGTTGTACCAAATTATTCTAGATGAAGATACCAAGAAACATCATTGATCAGGATAAATGGAACCCAAATCCTATTTTCAATGATCCCTATATTCAAAATGGTCAGTTAGAATTTTTTTCCAAGACTAAACATGGAACCATTCTCGATGAAACATATTTGGATAATCATGTTTAAAAACCCCTTCAAAGCCTGACTAATATATTGGGGTAACAGTAGCTTAAAAAACAAAAAACCATGAATCTACTCCATGGAAAATCACATTCAGCATACATGGAGGTGAATGTCTATAATTAAAAATAATACCACATAAGATCATTGATGGATCACAAAGTGGCATCTACCAGGAAGTCGAGTAACATGAAATGGCATGTTCCCACAAGTCCACCCCAATATTTCCTATATGGGAAAACAATGTATCACTCAGGACTAACCATGAACTTAACCCCAATAAGGGAAATATTGTGATAATTTGATCAAAATAACATAAAAAATAAAACTAGTTTTAAAACATTAGTGTGGTATAAGAACGATGCTCTACCAGTGTTTCTAGACAATACCATGATAGTGTACATGGTATCCATGAAATAGAATGTACATTAAGAGGTTCTAATGGTCACTATTTAGGAACTAATACACCTACACAATAAAGAATATGGATCTCTCTTTATGATTTCAATCCAACACAAAAAATAGATGAATTGAATTTTTAACCATTACATGCCAAATTCATTAAATGATCTTGGATACTTATGATGATGCATCACCATCAACCAACCATGATGCATTTACCACAAAAGTAATAAAATCACGATTAAGAATGACCACTAATGTAAACGTCTGACAAATGGAATTTCATTGGATTTGTGTATATACATGAAACCTGACATTGTGTTCTCAATTGATCACAGATATGAAGAATGTACTACTTTACATGAGGTATCTTGAGAAAGATTGACATTTTTAAAAGGCCATTAAAGTTGAATTCTATCTAGTTTTATGGAAATATTTATCCAGTGTCAACATTATGGTTCCCAAATTAGTAGTGACCTTACCCTCAGATTAAATTTTGAAATTGATTGTTTCCCATGACATGCTCTCCAACAGCCACTGACCACAATCCTAGAGGAGGTGATCAAGCTTTAACAAGCATTCTAAAAGGAATATAGAGATAAAAATTCATTTAATTGTTCTAGATTATGTTCAATACAAGACATACATGTGAGGTTAATATGATTTGTCTTCCCCCACATCAAGTAATTAGGCTTAAAATCCAATACAATAGATTATCATGTCAAGAAACCAATTCTATTTAAAAATTCACCCCAAATATTGTCATGACTATATTTCTGCCATACTAGATTGTAATCCTACTCCATTTCTAACCAATATTCAATGAATAATGGTTCATGTCTTGAATTATTACCTCTAATCCTAAAATTTTATCAACATGATTTATACAAATGATGTGTACTTCTTATATCGACACATAATACCCAATGATTATAATAAAAAATTATATATTCTTGACAATATTCATAATATTATAGTCTATGTGAATTAATATTTACAATTGTATTGTGGAATATTTAAACCAAACTCATATTTTTTTGTAGTACTATTAACACAAATGAAGAAATACCATGCTCTCAAACATTAAAAATAGAAAAATATGGGTTTCATTACCAACTAAGTGGTTGATAATTACCTTAGAATATATATTCTACAAGAATTTAGCATGGGGTAATTATCTTACTTGTAGAAAGGGTAAAAAATGACCAAATATAAAATGATGTTGTCTTTTTAGAATATAATAGTATTGAATGAGACTATAGCACCTCAAAAAAACAATTCAAGGGAAACTCCATGTACAAAAAAAAATAATATTTTACAAATATTTGGGGGAACTTTCTACTATGGGATAACCCCTAAATAAATAAATACAGTTACCTAAATTGAGGTCACACCAAAAAACAATTCACTAGGTGTAAATTAATATCATTTATGTTAATCTATGGAAGGTAGAAGCCTATGTAATTTTTCAGATTATTCTTTTATGGAAAACTCAATGAAGAAATAAACTACCCCTATGTGATGGTTTATCAATTGGCACAACATGTGGTTACATTTTCTGATAATACATTATTTAAAATTCAATATTTAAACATTCATATGATTTGAAACAACTGACCAAGTCTTACATGATATCTATAACAAAATTCTTTTTTTGAACATTAAATTTTTATTAGAATCCCAAAATAAGATATCCAACTTATGATATAAATTCAATTTTAATTGATAAGGTGAACTAAAATTGTCCCACTAAGACAACATGGGTTTTTCTAAAGTAAACAAGTTGTAGTTTGATAATTATATAAATTAGAGACAACCAAATGGGTCACCTCATATGGAATGTTCCCAAACCAATTTCACACTCATAATAATTCACATCCAAACATTGAATTGTGTAAGGTTTGATTACATGGGTTTCCATTGCCCTATATGTAAAGAGACTTGATACATAATTGGAAATGGATTAGATCCCATATAAACAAAACCAATATACATTAATAATTTTATCTCATGCATCACATATCATTTTTGACAATAGTAAGATATTAGTAACACAGCTCAAATATGGTTCGAGTATTCGTGATACCTTTTCCTCAATATGTAGCTCTGATACGCCTTACAACTGGAAAATGGTTCACATTTAATAAAAAAAATAATTTTTCTCATGCACACAATTACGTATCAAAACATGATTGCTATAATAATAAGTAACCACAAAGAGCTTGCTAACAAAGGTAAAGAACCAAACATAGTCATGGGATTCCAAATAATTAGACAGCATATCTTATTATTACATCGTCCTAGAAACATATCTACATGATTAATAAACACAAAATCATGTTATGAAAATATGAATTCTAATAATTACATGGTGTGTCATAAACTCAATTAAAAATATTCAAAACAATAGGAAGCCTACATAATAAAACTACATGGCATGTCATATACATCACATGATAATTTATATTTACATATAATGATGCATGAAATGATTTCAAATTTCCAAAGCATGCCTAGGGTAAAAATAATATAAAATTAATAAATCAATAAGAAGAGGTAAAAATACACAAATCCCTATTGGTGATATCAAATTCAACAATAATATCAAATAGTGTTAACAATAATCCATACCATGACCTCGTTGTAATTTTACTATTGGATGGGTCATTAATCCTAGGAACATCAACTTTAAATGTACTAAAGTATTCGTTGTATGATTCATAAGAACCATAAACACTAATATAAAGGTAAATTAATTCTCTTATACAAATATTAATCATCTCGGCCCAACCGAGCCACAAACTGATCACCACATGGCCTCAAGTGCACCTCCACATATGCCAAAATATACTGACCAACATCGAGGTTCTATTGATGGTAAAGGGTGAAACCATCACCTCTAGATCATAAGTGAATAGAGATATAGCAATATTAAAATAATAAAAAATTGTGAAAAAATATAGTAAGAAACAACAACAATAGAAGAATAATTAGTGAAACTGAGTAAATGTGTCCAACTCCATTATAAATAAAATCACATATGACTGATGAAGCAAAAAATGTGAATAGTAATAATCAAAATAATCAGTATAATGATAGAAAATAGTTATTAAACAATGACTAGGTCAATGGGAATCTCGAGCACCGTCTTGGTATTGTCCTCAACATAATCCTACAAATGTAAAACAAAGATTTGAAGTAGGTTTCTTCTCTCAATAAATAACTGAATACATAGATTCAACTAATGTACATATGGTATATATGTAGGTTGTTAGATGAAATCATAGTAGGCTGCCACCCATGGTGTCTATTCATATCCATTTCATGCAAGATTAATTAAGAAGTGACACTAGTAAATGGATTCAAGATAGAAATAAATAATTAAAGCATTATACTTGTTTTTTTTTGGAAACCAGCCCAGGTACCTATTATCCAATGTTGAGTATTCCATTTATGATGACCAATTATGATGTCCCAAGAATGACAATGCAATGATGAGCAAACATCCCAAATAGAGCTTTGATTCAATACTTAGTATTACACATAAATGCTTAGGTCTATCCCATGGCCTGATATAACCAATCGTAAAACTGCTTCCATCCAAGTGGTCTACCCTAATGAACTGGGAATACTCATATGAATGTAAACAGATGACACGTGATGAAATCTTCATTGACATAACTGGTATAGCCTCGATGCATTTACCTGAAATTAACAATCTTGCATCAATGTATACACGTCTGTATAGGGGAACCATAAGTCAAAACCCACTGTTCTATATCAAAATCAAAATCAGAATATAAAAAAGAACATCATTTTTAATAATATAATAATCCATTGAAATTGGATTATAGAAAAAGGGATTTAATTGATTTATTCAGTTTAATTTCAACATAAGGTTTAACAATCATCAAATAAGAAATAATGTTAGCATTTAAAATGTGAACAAAAATAATGGTGGCACATGTATAAAAAATTATAAAATATGGGAATGATGGATAACACATGATATAAGGTATAATTCAAACAAATAAAAAAATTGGAATAATCAAGGGTCCATAACATAAGATCAAGAAGGAAAAGATGAACACTGTGGGACAATACATTTCCATCAGTGACCAATCAAACATTCTCTTTCACACCTCCAAGAACATACACATTCTCATAAACATAAAAAAACCGAGCCTCAACCTATATATTTTCATTTCCAATAATATGTACATGGGTATCCTTAAATATAAGATTATATGTGCATATTCCCTTTTCCACATACACATGTATTAATTTTTTGAATATATTGATACAAAAAGAAAGAACTATATATATATATATTCACATCCTTTGGTGAATATATTTATAAATACAGATTATATATATATATATATATACACATACATTTTTCTATGTGGTATGTCACCTTTTACACCTGAGACTCGAACCTACCTCAAGGAATACCATGATGTAGAACATAATTATTAGAAACCAAAATCACCATCGAAAGGTCTGGCATACTTAATAAAATTTTCCACATGTTTAAAACTATGAAATTATCAAACAGAAATTTAGTGATAATATAGAATAGTGGAAAACCTACAGAAACATTAAGAATGGTGGGTTAAAATGCTCTACATTGCTCTGTATTTGGTGGTAGATATTGAAACACCAAAGGAAGAGGCCTTGTATATTCACTAAATTCAAAAAAAAATAGAAGAAGTAAAAATATAATGATTGACACAAAACATGTGTTTGGTTGAACTAAAATGAAGTGATTGGGAGAGGAAAACATGTAATGAAAGTGAATGGGAGCGAGATAGGTGTCTTACCTAATTTGACTGGACAATAAATAATAGAATATCCATTCAAAACCATGGAATTGATTAGATCCATGAATGTGGTGTAACAAGCTACCACAGAGAGGCCCTGAGGATGTGTGTTGTGATATATGGTTGGGGTATGGTGACCCTTTTATAGTTTTCTCAAAGCTGAAATAATAATAATAATCTTCATCAGCCTCATCACTATTTCCATCACCATCATCATATAATAATAATAATAATTATTATTAACTTATTTATTTTATCATTTTCTATTTAACCACATTAATTTTTTTATGTTAATTTTAATTTAATATCTTATGAAACACATTGCACGGTGTTGGACACATCGAAATCCTAACTGTGTGACAACCAGGTGCTGCACGGTGTGAGAATTCTTTTCATATTGCACTAACCAAGTTTGATAGGTACATTGTTTGTGTAATCCATTTGCACCCCATGCATGAAGATAGTCTCCTATAAAATAAGATACATGGTTTACTATTAAGGGATGCACAATTTCAAACAAACCATCCACATAGATAAATTCATTGAACATGTGATTTCTGGGGTCCAACGCACCTGAGGTTCAAAAAAACATCCATGATATTTCTATGGTCTTCCTCCATATCCAAAGACAATGAATTTTTCATTTTCAAAGCTGGGATTTATGTAACAAAACTCATTTTTTAAAATGGACCATCCAGTAAATGAAAATTTTAATTTCCATTGGAATTTCTTCTTGTTCAAAAATACGTGTCATTATATATATAGCATGATATCTCACCATTGTGACCTATATCAATATAATATGAGAGAAGAGGTATATTATATCTCTAATGAAATGATAACATGAAATCATAGAGTGTTGGGACTCTCTAGGAATCACGATGTCAATATAATTGGACATATTGGGCACATTGACAACTTGGGCATAAATTTCCCAAAATGCTTGTACACAGATCTCATCCTTTTCTCACTACCTAAATCATTCACATTTTTTTGGAATTAAATAAATTAAAAATTGTGAAATTCCTCTTTTCGAATATAATAATCTCATTCTCCATGATGATAAAAAATGGGTCAGGAAATATCCACAATCCTAATGGAATATAAGAAAAGAAATAACAATTTAATGTGGACCACTAATCAGTTAAAGTCCAAATCACTATAGAACTGGCCTTACATTAAGAATATATTTCAATAGAAAGAGAACTAAAATTATGTAATCTCATTTTCATGTGTCAATATAGGTATTTAGAATAATACCAACACCTATGTATAAGTGGGGGATAAACATAAAATCATTAATGAGTGTAATATATATATATATAATAATAATAATGAGTTACAATTTATGGTTCTCACATTATTATCCAAATTCACGAACATTGTAGATTTAGAAATATTTCCATTTCATAGGTTGATATTTTAGTATCTAATGGTTTGAGATGTTATTTTATGGCTATAATATATCAAAACCTTCTAATTTTAATATGAATAATTTTTCTACTGATTTACAGTTTCATTCAAGTATTTTAAAAAACCATTCTTGATTTATACCTTGACATGGATGGACTTGTTTTCAAATTTGTATATAATTAAATATTTTTATAAAAAGAATTTTCGTATGATGTGTCATAATATATTACCTGTCTTTATGTTTTAAATTATTAATTAAATATTTTAAATTGATAAATTTTCATGTTTATATTACTCTAATATCATGCAGTTGTTCTATCAATGTCTTGGTCATGTATATTAGAAGCATGAAGAAAATATTTTTATTTATTTTTATGTATAATATGTTGATCTATGAAATCATTAATGTATTCATGATTCATTAAATGGAAAAATAGATAGACCATTATTCATGGGATAATGTGAAATGATGAATCATTTTCAAGGACCAGTACACAATGTTATGTTTGGACCTTTTCTAGTAAAATCTAGATTTGGATATTCATACATCATAACATTTATTATTTACTAGAATAATTGTGGATGTGTCTAATTAATGACTTATTTATATGAATCCTCTATGAAAATAATATAATTCATGAATGAAGTAAATAATATACATCATAAATCAGATTGATGATGTTCATATATTAACCTATACTTTATCATGTTTTTAATGGATTCTATGATTATATAAAAAATAAACTATCATATACCTAAAGGTGGAATCATGTTATATATAAGTGAAATCACACACTACATGACATGGTAAATATCAATGATGAGTCATGAATATGTTCTGTTATCTTTTTGGGGATATTCATTACATTAATCCTAAAACAATTAAAAATTAGTTCTAAATGATGTGATGAATGAACTTTTGTATGTGATAATGCATGGAAGTAAATCTATTTTAAAATAAACTTTTTATGGGGTTGAAAAGAGTTTTATAAGGCCATTTTAGGGAAAAAACTAAGACCATTTTTAATGAAGATGACATCTATAGAATATCCTAGAATGTCAAGGGGTAATATATATACCTTCTATCCTATATAAATTTTATTACCATAAGAGAAATTCACTTTTCTGAGAGGGAGAAAACATTAATAAGAAAATTTGGAGGATGATTGAAATTAAAAATAATATTATAATGATACACATGATATGAAGAAAGAACAGTTCCATAGGTCCCTATGGATGAGGTTCTTTCCAAAGCACAAGTATTGGTTATGGGTACTATAGGTGTAAGAGAACGAGATTAATATTATTTTGTATTCATAGAATATGGTGCCCAGATATTGTTCGACAATAATTAACCTCTATCTAGTAAATATATAATATAGACCATAGAGGATAAAATATATAATATTGTTGTAAATTCACATATGGATTCCAGGTAGGATAAGAAAGATTTACATCTAGTTTATGCAGTAGTTAATGAAAATACTGTTCGGTATAAAATAGAATTCACCTTAAAAAAGAGATTTATGTTAATATCAGTTTATACACTACATGGACAGTGGGTAAGGGTTTTAATGAATATCAGGGAATTCACTATGACATAACCTTTTCTCTTTTTTGTATTATTTAATACATCATAATTATTAATTATAAAATATTTTACAGTGAAAATAAAATTTTAAAGATGGATATAAAAATATATATCCATAATATGAATCTGATAAAAGTTTCTATATGAAATAACTAAAATGTTTGTTGAACCTAGACCATAGAAAATTATATACATGATACAATGTCCCATTTATGGAGTGAAGAAATAATCTCTTTCATGAAAGATTCAATTTGATAAATATGTTAAATTATATTTTCCATTTGTAATGAATCAGATCCATGTGGTTAAAAGTGGTTTAGTTTTTTTGTCATCACTATCCTAATGGTATATGTTGTTGAAATATTAATTATTGTAAATTCTATACTAGTCTAGATGTCTTATTGGTATTTGTTAAACAAGTTATTATAAATTATTTTTTTGGTGAAGTATCCTATATTCAATGAATAAATGTCATTCATTGTGGATCTATGGGGCTTCATAGATTATGTCAAAGTATATATATAAAAAATGAAAAAAATTGATTAATTATGGAATTATTCTCCAGGGTAATGTTTCTTATTTTATATTGTTGGTATATTTCATCATAAATGTGTCCTTATAAAAACAACATAAATTTACAATGGATAAGATCCTATGTGCTTATATTAACACCAATGACTATTATACATCGATTTATTTAATCTTTTTAGTTAAATTAAAATATAATCCATGACCGAATAATAATGCATTAGTGTCATTGGATACCATAAATACAATATTAATAATTAATTAATGTTATTACACATCTAATATAAAGATCACACACAGTATAATGCATGTAAGAATACCGTACCTAAAACATTATTCATCACTAGTGGAATGAAACATAAGAAAGAGTGATCTCAGTTGCTCAGTAAGAGTAATTATATTTTGATTCAATATCTTCTCATATGAAACCATAATATAATAATAATGTTATTTGATCCTAAATGTAAATTTTAAGGTCTATACCCATCCAATCATAGATCATTATCATGAATCATGTTAAAAATATTATTTTTTTTATAAAACAAGAAATATTAGGGAAAAAATCATAAAAAATATGTCATTAACCATAATATCAATTCAATAAATTGTGGAAACACCATAAATATTGAAAACAATTTAATATTTTATGGTTAACTAACAATACCATCAACATAGTGTCTCAGGACACATCTATTTCCTATTATTGATCAGGACACACCCATTTCCCATTATGAATAAGGACGCACATGTTTCCCATTTTGTATTTAGTAAAAATATTTTTTTCATGGGATTATCTCATAGAAAATTTTAAATTTACCAAATTCATTGGATTTATAAATATGTATCACCAATAATATAATGAAAAACATAAATATGTTTTCCACAAGAAAAAAATTACTTACATAAATTCCATAACATCATAAAAATAATTAATCCATTTAAAAAATAAGGTTATTATCATTAAATCATAATACCCTTAATGCATAGTTAGAATAAAAACAAATATGTATGATGGAAATTTAATTGGAAATATCATATTATGTAATTATTTATAAAATATCCTTTTTATTTAAAAAAATTGAGTTCCACACAATTGGAAAGAAATCATTTTCATAAAAAGAATCATATAATATTTTAATAGATTCTTCAAGGAATTAATGTTTCCTGAAAGAGAGAGAATATACTCTTAGCTTATAATGTGAAAAAACTTTCCTTATAATTATTTTTGTTTGAAAAGTAACAAATATCATCATATAGATAATTAGAAAATTATTCTTTTCAAAACAATTTTGTAAAAAGTAAACAATTGGTAAACATGATATAAATTTTTTAAAGGAAATAATTGTTGAATTTTTGGTAATATATTTTATAAATTATGGACATGTAAGAGAGATATTTCTTATCTGGGACCAAGACATAAATGATCATGAATAACGAAACATTTTGGCATAAACCTTAAAAAATTACTATCATTTAAGTCAGTAATTAAATAATTTAATTATGTTTCATAATTATAAATACTAAAAATTGTAAGTAAATCATAAAATAATAAAAAATTCACTTCAAAAATAACCATACAATGGAATAAACCCGGAAATAGTATTTTGACACATTGAATCAAAATAGGGTTAAGAATTAGCATACCTCGTGTCTTGGATTTCATTGTTAACATGGAAACCTCACAAATAATAACTGTGTATTAACTATACACGTAATACATAAGAATATATCTATCATATCATGTAATATTTATTTATATCATTTTACCTACAATTTTTTTAATATTTTTTTTTTCAAATTACACATCATGGTGATTACTTCTACGTTTTATAAGAATTTTTTAGTTTCATTGTCCCATTCATTATGCATAGATCATGGTCTAATAATATACATAATTTTAGTATTTTTTTAAAATCATATATATTTATTATATAAATATATATATTATTTCATAGAAAGGAGATGAAAAAAATGAATTATATCATTAATGGGGATGGTAGGTCATACAAAAACAAGAACGCTATGTCCATTATTAATTTAATTTAATGAAAAAAGGTAGCTAAAAATAAACTCATATAGAATCATTTTGATGTTATATATGTCATATATTTTCAAAAAAAGTATGATTTCAACCATCCATGTGAATCAAATGTGAAATGAATCACATCGCATCTTGGAGATGGTAGTCTGCACATACGCACGAGTGATGTTATAATTTTCTTAAAAATTTGATGCTGATAAGTTCGAAAAATTATTATCACTTAATGGGTATACTTATATTATAAATATCAAATATATTCTCTAAAAACATAATTAATCTAATCCATATAATATGGATAAAAATGAATTGAATCGCTATGACGAGATGGTAAGACGTATGTATGCAGAAGCGATACATTCAAATTTTATTAGATGAGGAAGCAGGTCAATGATGGTGTTTCTTTAATAAACTAGTTTATCTTATTTAGGATAAATAATATATTATTTTTTGATTAATATCTTACATTTTTAGGAGGTATGATATAGTACAAAAATATAGTGGTCGGTTATAACGATTACCTTTTCTTTGAAATAGCTCCTTTGGATCTACACTATAGGGCTCTAGGATTGGTATTTTTAGAAATAGAAAATTTAGATAATTAATATATGACTATTTATAAAAGAAATTGGTAGGTTATTATCAATATATAAGTCTCAATATGATTTGAAAAAGTGTGGGAGGTGGTTTTATTTTTTAACTGATGTGAGGGACACTTTGGGAGTTTCACAAAATATTAAATTATAACATATTCAATTTCAATCCAAATTCCACCAAATGAAAAAGGATTATATTATAAGATAATATATGGTTATAATATCATCTGATAATTATATTTATACATGTTTTGGTTTAAGTTTAAACCATAAATTTTATAATTAAACCCTCGCTAATTTTTTTACCTTAACTCTGGTACCAATTTTTCAATTATAAACGATAAAGAATGTTACCTTAAATTGAAAAAATAATTATAATTAAAATATTTATTATTTTCAAAACTATATTATTTTCTCATGAATTTGGATATTATTTCTATAAATTTTAAATAATTTAATAATATATAATTTTTATATATTATTGATATTTTCAATTCTAAAAATATTTATTTAATTTCACTTCAAAAACATCAAGAAAGAAGAATAATTGATATATATTAATTTAGAACATCAATAGAATGTCATTTATATCTATAATATTCATTTCAGAAAATAAATACTAAAAAATATATCAAAACTAATATTAATAAAACCATTTATTTTATTTTGATGTTATGTAAATGAATATTATATTTTAATTTCATATAAATTTATGGTCATTATATAATTACTAAAAATTTAAGAAAATGAAATATTGAGAAAAATATTATATTTATTAAAATATGTACTTAATTTCTTTCATATCATGATTTCTTATATGTGTGGACACATACAATATATTAATTAAAAAGAGTGTTATATTTACTAATTATCTTTGATTTAAAGAATATATTGATTATTTTCATGTTATGGTGTCTATTAAACAACTAAAATTATATAAATATGTGATATATGACTAATAATATTAATCCAATAATTTTTAGGACATGTTTAGGTTATGGTTATACCCTTATATTTGGGTTTAACAAATATATATCATTTTTTACTCTTAAGGTGACAAGATGAATTTTAACAATTCGAAGGATTATATAGTTACATTAAAATGTCAAAATACCCATAAATGGTTCTTAGAAATGAATTTATAACTTTTGCCAAAAATGTGATCAAATATTCTAGTTCTGAATTTTATATCAGTTAGTGATATATTAAATACTATAAAAAAATTTCAATGACAATTTGAAGGCGTTTTCATTATATTTAAATTAACCAAATAAATAAAAAAAATAATATTTTGAAAAAAATATTACTACATAAATAATTTTTGAATTTAATTAAAAAACGTTTTAGATGACAATAATTATCTAAAATCATATTTAATTTAATATTTTAATATGATTTATTAAATATATAAATTAATAAAATAATTACTCCTTTTTTGTATAATTATTTATGTAAATTATTTCATGAAAAAAATAATGTTCCATTATATAGAAAAATCATATCGATTTAAAATGAATATTTATAGTGAAATATATATAATGTATAAGCATTTATTATTATAAATATATTTACTAAGAACATGGATATGAAATCATTGACATTTATTTAAATAAAATATTATAAATATGAAAATCACATAAAAATGGAAAAAATTTACTTTATTAAAATATTTATAGATTATGGTCAGATATTAAACATGAAATTAAATTTTAACCATTGTTTGGCTAATTTTCTAATTGCTATCATTTAACTGTAACCCTAATTACTCAATGAAAATTTTACCATGGTATCAAAAATTAATAAAGTTACTATTTATATTGCAAAAAATAAGGGTTATATAGTTTCTGTATTTTGAAATCTATAATCCAAATATGGGACCCATTTTTTAATTTCTAAAAAATAAGAAACATAGTTTTTATTAAATTAAAATAAGAAAAAAGCAATGGAAAATTGTTTTTCAGAATAATTCCATTTTTATATTTATAAATTTTTATAATAAATTAATTTATAAAATATATTTTTGACACCATAATATGATTAATTTAAATAATAATTTAGTAATAAAAAATTATAACTAATCAAAAGCATTATTTGAAATTTTAAATTCTTGGTAATTTTAATTTTTTATAAAATCGATATTTTTCCCTATTTATTAAACTTCTATCATTTCATAAAATGAAATAAAAATTACCCATAGTAAATTTTTTATATGGTTATTTAAAAAATTAATTTTATTTTACAAAATAAATTTTAAAAAAATCCAATAATTAATGACAATATTCATTCAAATAAAGAAAAAAAATCTTTTTTGAAGAAAACATATTTTCTTATTATTAGAAATACTTCACTATAATATTGTGTGAAATTTTTCTATGATCATACTAGTATATTCATATTAATTTCGAAATTCATATTTGTTTCATAAATTATTTTTTAATATTCATTACCACCAATTTATGGGATATGTGAAAACATAAATATAATATTTTAATAATGTTACCTAGTTCTTTTGAAGAGGTTATTCCACGCCACACAAGCTATCAAATAATTAAAATTATTAAAAAAAGGTCTTTCATAAACATATTGGGGTGTTACATTGTAAAGCCGTAAAATAAATCCCCCTCTTTAATTTATTCATATTCCTTCAATTATTCAAATTTATCCATTTAAACATGCATCATAATATACATTTATATAACAACCCTTAAAAAGGGAAAGTTGGAAACATTATTTTTTCAAAAATTAAGACATAATGTGGTTTCATCATAGAAAAAACATTAATATATTGATTTTTAATGGAAACCTAATCCCTAATCTAAAATACATACTAATAGAGGACTTGTTAAATATTAGGATAATGACCACAACACCGTAGACCAAATAGGTATAAAAAATCACATTGATATCATAAAAAATGATGATATTAGGATAACACAATATATCATATTCCACTATGATGATATAAATACCTATTTTTATTTCTTAAGTACAATCTGACACACTGGTTATACATTGATAAAATTTTTATTAATCTCATTCCCTATGAAATGAAGATGAAATATTAATGCCTACTAAACTAGTGGATCAGTAGATCCATAATGTGATGAGAAGTCATTCCTTATATATAAAGTTATTATATAAAAAATGGTTATAAATTTTTATAAAAAATGCATAAATATTCATTTAGTCAGGTAATTAATTAATATATAAAACCCAATGTAAAACTCAACATTTAAATTTTCATGAATGGTTAACCATGTGGACCTTCGAAAGGATTCAGATAGAAAACATTCAAAAAAAGGTCATAAAATTCAAAAAATCTTCATATCACTTATCCTCTGAACACCTAAACCTATATCGTCATTTCCGCATTCCAAACCTATGAATATCATTATCATAATCACTTTAAACTTGTTTATAACATAAATTACCATGAATTTTTAGGGAAAACATGCATGAATTCATAAATAAAATCCTTACTCGTACAATGAATCATAAAAATTCTATAAACACAATCCATCAACCATAGTATCATCATATTAGCGGTTTGTTAAATGTTTATCTATAATATCACTCGAAGAAACATATATGTATCTTATTATTATCCCAAAAATATGAATAAATATGGGGTTTACATTAGCATAGTCGTGATTTATTAAAAAATATCACATTTCAATTATATTACTTTTCTATACTATCAGAATCATTCAAAATATTAAACTATTAATTAAAAAAACAAATATATTTCATCATTAGTATAAGATAAAATTTTAATTTAAATACATAAATTCCTCATTCATTGTAATTCATTTATAATCTATTAACAAAGATTCATCATCTTCTTCCAAAACACTAGTTTCTGTTAATATATAATATGCAGTCTCTTTATAATCAGACATATAACCATTCCATGAAACACCTTACATATTCTCTTCATAATATTTCCCAGTTGGACATAGATATTCATAATAACTATACATTCCACATTTCAATAATTCAAGTGTCGATGATATCTTTGGAAGAACAATATTCCAAACCAATTTCATAGCTACAATATTAATTTTGTATTTGTAGTTACATTATTTTTTTGCATATTTTTCACAATCAAGTCATATTCCTATTTCTAAAAGACATTTAGATGGTTGTTTCTTCCTACATTCACAAGGCATGGGATATTAAATATTATTTTCAACATGTTCTCCACATGTTGAACTCTAAATAGAAACTTTCATTATTTTCATTGGTGGTTATGGTTGTCGATATATTTTTAAATTGCAAATCTTGTTCAATAAAAATATATTGGAAAAAATTAAAATGTGTTTAACTAATGATATCTTCCCATTTGATTACACATCAAAAAATTTCCCTCATAATCAATTTTATCCTAGTTCTGTCTTGTTCCCTCCATTTCTTGAAACCGAAAAACATAGTCTAAGATACAGTAATCCTATTTTGTAAACCACATAATCATGTGAGATGATTCATAAAATATGAAACATTATTTTTTATTAGTTACAACTTATATTTAACCAAGTACATTGATGATCATTGTATTTTAAATTGTTGGGGATGAAGACTATTTTTATTATTAATGCATTGTTCGTTTTTTAATTGGCTATCAGGGGACCCATTACATAGAATGTAGTATGAGGATCACAAAATACAAAATAATTGGCTCGAAATACCATTTTTTGTCCCAATGGGGCCATCAGGGAATAATATTTCTACAATGTCATGGCTAGTATAGTACCTGATATAGTACCATTGCCGCCACAATGACACTGCTACAATAGTTATGCCACTTCAACAATACTTCTACATTCCCCAACAATAGTGTTTCTATATTACCCATTAAATTTTTCTCTACCCAGATTCAATCTTCTGTCTTTTGGATTCCATAAATGATCTTTTACTTGTTAGTTACATTCTCATTTGAAATAATAATTATTAAATAATTTTTTTTATCCTCTAATTGTTATATCCCAAGGGTTTTCATATATTTTTTCCTAACCTAATATCAATAGAGTTTCTAAAAATTGATTTCATACAAACAATAATCACCCAATCCTTTCATACATAAATATAACATCTTCCTATATGAAAAAAATTCACCGTTTTAAAAATAAAACATTGAAGAATCATTAGAGACCAAAAATAATAAATTTATTATTTATGAAATATCATAAAAATATCCCGTAATTATATTCCATTATTATAGTCTATTAGGAATACCCAGCCTATACAATTCCTTATGCCCATAGGAAGGAAACATAAGAAATGGTGAGCTCAAATGCTCAGTAAGGGTAATTAGATTAGATATTAATCCCTGATCATATGAAATAATATAACAATAATAAATTTTTTTGATCATGAACATAACATGTGATGTTCATACACAACATATCATAGATCATAACCATGATTCTTTTATAATCATTATTATTATTATAAAAACACGAACCATAAGAATGAAAATTCATCACAAATCAATCACAAATCATAATCTAATGTAAAAAATTTATAGAACCACCATAAATAAATAAAACCACTTCATATGTGAAGAATAACTATATATACCGTCAACCTAGTGTTTTAACAAATACTTGTTTCCCCTATTAGAATTGGATTTACCTCTTACCCATTGTTGAGCTGGATGCACCTATTTCCTATTATCAATAAAACCATTGATTTTTTTTCCAATTATTATATGAAGAGATTAAATGAATTAGAAAATTCATTATATAATGATATAGGTCTCACCCATCCCATAAATAATTCCATGCATGTTTGTTCAACATGAACACAAATCATTCATCCTGTCATAACCCATTAAAAGAAATAGATTTCATAAACAACATTCAATGAAACACATAAATCGAAAATAGAAAAAATATAGTAACCTCTAATAATAATACTTATATAGATCATGTAAATTCAAATAATATTATTTTATTTGGAAATTTATTTTTAAATAACACTATAAATAATTCATGAATAAAATATCATTTCAATTGTTTTTATTTAAAGTTGCACCATTAAAAAGTTAAATATATTATATGAAATTATACATTTATTATTTTAAAGGAAGCATCATGACATTAATGATTCTTGAAATAATGAAAATATTATTAATACTTATAGGATAAAAACATTCCATTAATATATATTTTTTAATAAAAAAAGTCACAAATAGACTTATTTGGGAAATTATTAAAATATTATTTTCAAAATAATTTTGTTAAATTTTAAACATGGTAAAAAATGTCATTAGAAAATAATATGACAATATTAAATACCCTTTTGAAGTCATTTTTGAAACATAAGGTCATGGAAGAGAATTATTTTTTTCATAGATACATTAACATAAACAATCATAAAAAATTGAGATGGTGAGATAAACCATTACAAATATCATTTCAATGAAGTAAGAATTATGAAATTGAATTTATTATGTGTAATAACTAACAATAAGCTAAAAATAAGTGAAAATAATACATAATATTATCATTTATTAATTCATAAATAATTGATGAATGAAATAATCAATGAAATTATAGTCTATCCCATTCAATGTAAATTATGTTAAAAATTCAATGACCTCAAATCATTAATTTCATTACTCATATTTATTACCTTGGATTAATAAATACGAATTTATCAAACTAATTTTTGATAAAAAAAATAAAAACAATTTATCATTTATGATTTTTATAGCATCTTATTACTCATTTATTAATAATTTGTTATTAAAATCATTATTTTGGGGGATTATAAGTTCATTTTCAAAGAATCATTCGGTTTTGAAGTTTAGATCCTTAAAATTTAATAATGGACCCTTAATTTCCAAAATGATAAATATGGTTTGAATCTGTTATATATTTATTATAAAATTTTTTAAAATTATTCCAAAAAAGGTAGATATAAAAAATGATTAACATCATTAATGTAGATAGTAGAATGTATGAATTAAAAAATGCTTCTTATAATTTATTTATAAATAAATGAAAGAGAGGTGAAAAATAAAAATCCATTATTGAATAATAAATATTATATATATATATCATATATATTGATAATAATAATAATTATTACCTTACATTAGATATATAAGATAAAATTAATCACATCACATCATAAATATGACAATCAATACATATGCATGAGTGGGATCATGGTTTCCCAAACAATTTTGTGATGATTGTTTTTATATAATATTATAATTCTAGAGGAATAATGGTTTTATAAAAATAATATATAAGCACTAGTGTGACAACTGGGTCTCGGTGACAGCACAACCACCCGCCTTAACATGGTCGTCGGGTCCTAGCCCGCCAGGAACCACCAGTTTCCCCCACAGACATGTGGGGCCCACCCCAGGGTCCACCCACATGCCCGAACGGCTCATCTGACTAATGAAAGTCTCCACAGGCCAACACTTGTCCTTTCCAGTGTGCTTTGTCCTCACTCACACACAGCCTAGGAAACTTTCTAGAAGATCACCCATCCTGATCACTACTCCAGGCCAAGCACGCTTAACTGTGGAGTTCTAATCAGACAGGCTCCTAAAAAGGAAGGTACACCTTGTTGACATGACTCATATCATTTAGTCATTTAACCCATTATCATTTGGGGATGTTACAATCATCCCCCTTTAGAGCACAACACCCTCGTTGTGGGCCCTACATCTCAACCCAGGCAGTGCACCACACTTAAGGCTAGGTACCACATCTGATACCAAATGTGACAACCAAGTCCCGGTGACAGCACATCCACCTCACCTTAACATGTTCGTCGAGTCCTAGCCCACCAGGAACCACCAGTTGCCCCCGCAGACATGTGGGGCCCACCCAAGGGTCCACCCACATGCCCGATCGGGTTATCTGACTAATGACAGTACCCACAGGCCAACACTTGTCCTTTCCAGTGTGCTTTGTCCTCACTCACACACACCCTGGGAAACTTCCAAGAAGGTCACCCATTCTGATCACTACTCCAGGCCATGCACGCTTAACTATGGAGTTCTAATCAGACAGGCTCCTGAAAAGGAAGGTTCACCTTGTTTACATGATTAATATCATTTTGTCATTTAACCCTTTTATCATTTGGGGATGTTACAATAACAACTCTAATTAACCTTCTATCCATCCTATGGAAAAAGGAAATTATCGCGCGTGCGTACGTACGGAATACCGTCTCCACGACGCGATGAGATTCATTATCCATGTTAACTATTCCAGAATGATTATAAAGTATATATAATGAATAATAATGAAATATATTACATGGTAAATATACTGGATTTATGTATATATATAGGTCATCTACTTACTTCCATTCAAGACAATAAGAAAAGGAAAACATCGTTCATGTGTACGTATGGACTACCGTCTCCATGAACGGTGTGTTTCATTTCATTTATCTATCTGTTATTTATATATATATACTGAATATATATGATATATAAATCATATTTTATATTCTGTAAGTAATTAAATCATGATATAAGTAATAATAATGTCAATAACAACAAGTCCAAACACCAACGATAAATCAAACGATTTTACCCAAAACGCTTCTTTAACATGGAATTTACAAAAGAACGGGTTGTATAAAGTCATAAATGAACCATATATGATATAATAACAATGAATATGATTATTTAATAAGTTAAGGACACTATTTATATAATTATACATGAGGTTTGAATACATACAAAGAATATCAGACATAAGGTATGGGATAATTGTGCAAATCTCATTTTTTTCGGAGATTGCTTATTCGTAAATATTTACTGGGGTTATTGCTAACATCCATGTCCATGTTTTATAAAAGTGTATTAATTTATGTTTAACGTATTTTTTACCCATTTTTTTTCTTTTACTACATGGTATGTATGGAATCTTTCTTTTACGAGTGTCTTTTTGACTTTTCCTGCAAAAGTACGAGAACAATTTTTTTTTATCTTATACGGCACAAATAGATTTTTACTGTTTTATAAAGCCTTATTTTCATGAAGCTTACTCCAAAATATTTCATGACTATTTTCAACAAAATCTATTTATTTTAAAATTGCATGACATTTTGTGAAAAGAAAATGATTTTGAAGAAGAAAGGATATTTTCCTCAAAAATTCATTTCAAGTGTTTTATAAAAACCATTTTTCATCTAAGATGACAATATTTAAAACGTGTATGTTTCAAGAATCATGTCTCTATGATTTACATGGTTTCACTTTCCTTATAATGTGACAACCGGGTCCCGGTGATAGTACAGCCACCCTGCCTTAACATGGCCGTCAAGTCCTAGCCCACCAGGAAACACCAGTTGCCCCCGCAGACATGTGGGGCCCACCCCAGGGTCCACCCACATGCCCGAACGGGTCATCTGACTATTGACAGTCCCCACAGGCCAACACTTGTCCTTTCTAGTGTGCTTTGTCCTCACTCACACACACCCTGGAAAACATTCCAGAAGGTCACCCATCCTGATCACTACTCCAGGCCAACCAAGCTTAACTATGGAGTTCTAATCAGACAGGCTCCTGAAAAAGAAGGTGCACCTTATTGACATGAGTCATATCATTTATTCATTTAACCCTTTATCATTTGGGGATGTTACAATCACCCCCCCCCCTTTAGAGCACAACGACCTCGTTATGGGCCCTACATCTCAACCCAGGCAGTGCACCGCAAATAAGGCTGGGTACCAGCTCGGATACCAAATGTGACAACCGGGTCCCGGTGACAGCACAACCACCCCGCCTTAACATGGTCGTTGGGTTATAGCCCACCAAGAACCACCAGTTGCCCCCACAGACATGTGGGGCCCACCCCAGTGTCCACCAACATGCCCGAACGGGTCATCTGACTAAGGACAGTCCCCACAGGCCAACACTTGTACTTTCCAGTGTGCTTTTCCCTCACTCAAACACACCCTGGGAAACTTCCCAAAAGGTCACCCATCCTGATCACTACTCCAGGCCAAGCACGCTTAACAGTGGATTTCTAATCAGACAGGCTCCTGAAAAGGAAGGTGCACCTTGTTGACATGAGTCATATAATTTAGTCATGTAACCCTTTATCATTTGGGGATGTTAAAACTAGTGCCTTCATATTTCCCTACAATATAACATAGTTTTCACACAATGACCATGGAAATTATTTATTTTATTCTTCTCATGTATTTGTGTCATTTGGTTGATGTTCAGGTTGAGTTCACATTTTCAAATATGGAATTTTTTTATGATTTAAAGTGTTTATGTGGTGAAACTATGTATTTTGACTTTTATGTAAAGTGTTACATTATTAGATCATGGTTAAGGGAAACCTAGTGGCCTCACCACCGAAACCATGATGAAAATAATGATTTTGAACACTGGTGAGCTCATAGTTGGAAGATGGTTTGGAAAACCATGAGTGGTAACCATGAAACATGTAATTCTTGGCTAGTGAGAGCGATTGGTCGGTGTATGGTTTGGAGAACTATGTGTCCAAACAATGAGAGTTTCATAGGTCATTAATAGTTGGAAGCTACCCATTTCCCCACTTATTCATTAACCCTATTATGGGTATCCCTCCATTGATCGGTCTATGTGCACTACAGGTGATACCAAAATTCTATTTTTTCCCTCTTTTCCCCTGTATGTATTTTTATGGTTATAAGGATTGTTAGTCATGGGTTTTCCTCAAATTCCACTTCTATTGTCTCTTGATTTCCTAGTTTCCATATTGCGGATTCACCATAGAAAACCCCAATGAGTTACTGGCTATGTTTTTGATGTTTTTATTTTATGTTTAGGTGTTGATATTGTCTATGAGGGTGTATTATTCATTTTTCTAATGTTTTGTTTCATTTTAACATTGTTGAGTTATGTGTTTCCATATACATTATTTAAGAAACATTTAATTTGACGATGAGATTTTTAAATTCTTTCTAAATTTGTTTTCATACCTTTTGATGTGTTGGTATGAATTGATTTGTTGTTTTGATGATAAAAAATTGGTATGAAATGGATTTCAATGGGATTATTTTAAAATTATTGCTTTTATATGAACACAAGGTGTTTGATAAAATGTAAGATCATATTTTTATGTGAAATTGGGTTTTTGGGGTGGTTTTCCCCTTTAACATATTTGAAAATGGTGTTGGGTTGTGATACTATTGTTATTTGCAGAAACTATGGTGTTGTAATGTGTAGATATTACAAGTCGCGTATGGTGTTACTTTAAAATAATCTAATGTTCTTTAAAAATATTTTTTCTCTGTGATTCGAAGTGCCCATGTGTTGAAGGTCGGTTTACCAAAATAAATCATTTTTTGGAAGGTAGATTATATGTTTTGTTTCTTAAAAATGATCCATGAATTGTATATGTTGTACGTAGAAAATTTGAATCTATGTATGGAGTACATATGGATTTAAAATATGGATTTATAATAGAAATCGGTGGGTTTTTATATGTGCACTTCATTTATTATTTCCAAATGTGTCGTATTAGTTAGGAAAGTGGTGTGAAACATGTTTCCAAATAACTTTGGTTCACTATGTTAATTTAAATTTTCTTCAAAATGGTCTCCCAAGTGGTTGGAACATGTGTATTTTTTTGATAGGGTTTGGTTAATTATTTACATGAAGGATTATTTGGAACGTTAAAGCATATGTGGATAATATATAGTGGAAATGAACTTTTTTCATTATTTGTTTTTCATGTTTTCACATTACATTTGGAATGGTTCATGATTTTAAAGGTAAATACATATTTGTAATTGGGAAAATGAATTCGGTGTTTCATATTTATTTTATAAATGGGGGAAAAATTTATAAATGTATTTTTATTGAAAGAGTTAATATCTTTATGGGTTCATTGTGTTATTTTGAGAAGGTCTTCTTGAAATGTGATATAATGTTCAGATTGAAATTTATTAATTAAAATTGATTTTTGATGTGATGTTATGTAAATTACTGATTAGATCATTATGATGATAAAATATTTCATGTTGGAATAAATGTGATGTATGCTCCTAGTGGGCATGTAGGCATGTTTTGTAAACGTGATTGAAAATGGGGATATCGTAATGGACTAGTTGGTATTTAAAAAATAATATGGAATTTGGTTTTGATTATGGATAATAGTTGATTCCATATGATATTTAATTTTTTGAGGGAAATTATTGTCAAAGAAAATTAATTTCACATGTTATTTGGATACATGTATTATGTTTAAAAAACGCAAGAATATGGGATATGTTATCCTCTGGTGGATCATTCATGGGAAAATTGTTCGTATTTATTCAATTAGAACATGGTATGGTAATTTCCTTAATGTTTTGTGTATGAAAAAATTCATGGTTATGGTCTCGATCCCTTTTTTTCTGATTGCTATTATTATTATAATGGAATTCATTTGTATCAGCTAGAGGTTCAAGGACACAGTTTTTTTTACACCAATAAGACAGGATTATACGTCCTTAGCATGATGGGGCTTGGTAGGACATGCCAAAAAATTGGCTAGTTTTTAGAGGTATATGGGTAATTGACAATGGAGATATAAAATTTGGTAGTTGTTGTGTCTTAACTAAGTACATCTTGGGATTCCCTCAAAATATATTCATTATATGATCATGAACTACTATTTACTAGTTTTTTTTATTTCTGATGCATGTAGTTATTGTCTTATTTTGTTTTGAATAATTTTATGGATTCCTTTACATTCTCAACATCCGATTTTTTGTTTTTTGTCATGAGTATTTATTTGTGTTTTGGTTTTGAAATTTTTTGTGGATTGTGGATCCATTATTGAAATGAAATGTTGACTATGCTGTATTAAAAGGGGAATTTGATGAATGATTTTTCACCTTATATAAGTGATTAAAAATACCATTTAAAATTTAATTCAATAAAATTTTGGTGGAATTTTTATGTAAAGGGAATACATAGAATATTTGGTGAATAACTACTTATATATTATATCTCACACCCAACATATGCCACTCGACATGGGTAGATTCTTTCAGTTTTACAGGTTCATGTTTCTGGATCAGTTGAACCTTTAGTGCAGGTTAGTCTTGATGTTGTGGGTGACCAAAAGGTCCCATAGAGATCATATTAGCATGGTTTAGCCTCTTTTTTTATTTAATTATATTTTTTGTAGTCATTGTATTTAGATTAGTTTCGTACATGCATTTATTTCCAATGGTTTATTTTACTACATTTTAGTTGGGTTCTTTATGATATTATTTTCCTTGGGAAAAAATAATTCCCAATGTTATTATATTGATTCCAAAAACGTTATTTTATCCTGTGGGGATTAGATACTCCCTTTTGTCCATGTATCAGACTAGGTAGGGAGTTGGATTGGATGACATAAGTCTTTCTCATCATTTAAGACATGCAAAGGATAAAAAATATATCCTAATTTTTATTTTATAGTGGGTTGTAGGGTCAAAAACATCAGATAAAAATAGTGTGGATTGACCAAATTATCAAAATTAGTTCAATTTTTAGAGTGTACATTTTTCGAAAATTAGTTTACTCAAAATAATTTATTTATCCTTTCTGTTGGTTATATTATACAACCCCGTGTAGAGTAGTAAGTATGATATATAAATTTTTAAGGATTAAAACATTTTCAAATGAGAAGATGTCATGTTTTTTGAACTATTTCCATGGAATGTCATTAGCTACTATGTTTTTATCAACATAAAAAAATACATAAAAATCATATAAAATAAATTTCTCAAAAAAATTGAAATTTCAAAACTACTAAACAAATAGTTCGGTTACTACTGACTATTTTTTTCTGGAAAACTATTGCTTTTATATTCAATTTGAATTAAAATTATTAATACATGATAGATTTTGTGTCTAATTAACTTTATTTCATACTAAATGATCAGTAGATCATCCACTGATATATTTTATCCCATAAACCCAAAAATTAAAAAACACTTGAGTTATTTAAAAACAATATCTGACATAGATAACTTATGAGAGTGTGTTTCTATTAAAAAAATTCCAAATATATATCAAAAACACATATTAGATAAAATAGGGAGGCCTAGGATGAAGTAGTTTAGACAACCTCAAGTATATAGAAACTGAACATCAATTAGATTATCTCCTAAAAAATCTATGTTAATGAAATCACATCATCCATTCTTACATCAATTTAATGAATGTATATTTAAGACTTAATATCCTTCATTAAATATTTTTACAACATAGTGAAACAACTAACATTGCTAAAACATATAGTGAATGTATTTAAAATGATAGTGTACACATTATTCCTTAATGGGAATGATAACGCTAGAAATCATGTTTATTTGACTAGATGAAAAAAAATTAAAAAAGTGACAAAGTATAAAACACTATTGTAAGAAAATCATACCCTTAAAGAAATATAGGATAACTGAGATGGAAAATCACCTATTTATACTAAATGGATAATTTTTATTTTAATGGGGATTTGGATAAATTCATGAATCTTTTTTTGTAGTTTCCCAATCATTAACTACCATTCCATGTTATCTTGGGAATATTCTATGAAGGATTTTCCAATCCCAGCTAGAACTATGTTGATCAATCTGCTACAGGTAACTACAATGTTATATCATATGAAGAGTTGATATATTTTTTTGAAAACAATTCCTTAAATTATAAACAAAAAAATTTATGAGATAATAATATTAATATAAGTGCGAATAATAATTTTTTAGGAGATCATACTGAAACCAAACTCTCTAAAATCACGAAATAACTATAGTCTTTAATGAAAAAAAATTCCAAACAATAATTAAATCAAATGGGCAGTCAAAATCAAAATTGATCTCTAAGAGAATAATGCCCTCAATGTTGGATGTTTGGTCACATATGTTTTCCTTCAAAAACCTTTCATGTTTTCCCTATAAGGGAATGAAACCATTAAAAATTATCACCATATGATGCATGATGATGATGTTCCATTTCCAAATAATTATATCAAGTGATATAGGAACCATTTAAATCATCCGTGTAATGTATAATGAGTGATCAAAAAACCAATTTTCCATTCCTGTTAAAACAAACAAGGAAACATTTTTAAAACCTAAAGAGAGGTGATCAATACAATTCAATTGGCAATTATCAGGTGAAAATTATTAATAAAGTTTATTAGTTGTTATATAGAATTGAATCACATGAATCTAAATTTTCTACTTGAAAATTCAAACATGATTATGAAAAAGATGAATTTTATTAAATAAAACATAATCTGGAATAATAAATGGGTAAACTAGATAGATATATGCCTTCTGGGAATATTAGTATGATTTTCATAATAATTTAAATCATCCCAAAGGAGAAATTCATTCATATTGTCACTAGAATTATGTTTAATACCAAGTATTAACCTAGAATAGACTCTAGGAATAAAGAAATTCTAAAAACTGTGTGAATATGGAAACAATATGCTCAATGTATAATCGTGATATCAATGGAAATGTGTTGAAAATAATAAAATTTCAAAATTTTCCCCTAAAATTGATTGTGAACGTTTTATCAAAAAAACATGATGGAAAGAGGGAATGAGGATGTTTTAAATTAATAAAGGGACACGCCATCAGTTCTTAGGAACTATTCTCTAACTCTCTCTATCCAAGAAAATTTGAACCAAATTAATTATCATTAAGGATGAACTACTTCAATTCTTTATTCATTCAACCGTTATCCAGGAGAATATTATATTCGTCCAAGTTTTGTATCATATTAAATCATGTATGAAATACATTAAAAAAATGATTTCAATAAAATGAAACATAAAAAAATTTCCACAAACATCATCACTGGAGAGTATAGTTATATTCTTCTACTGAAGATACTCCCAATACTCCAGGATCTGCTTTTATTCTCCCGACCTTACACATTAAGTAATAGTGGTAAATTGAATTGAATATGTGATATATGTTATAGTATAAACCAACTCCATTCTCGCTATTTCATCATTTGAGAATGGGTGGACAACAGCACACCATTATAATCATATAGTATACCGACTGCTAATTCACACTTCGGGTATTATGGGTCGATGACCTTCTCGTTATATTTTGAAAACTATTTCGGGCAATATTTCCTGAAGACAGATCTCATATAGGGTTTTTAGAATATGAGAGCACAATTGAAAATTTCTAACAGTATGAAAATAATTCCATTAAGTAATACATAAATTTTGATATTAAAATTGGAAATACACATTCAATTGAGTCTTCTCTATGTTAAAATATTAATTATATTCTAGAACCAGTTTGGTGCCCAATTTCAACTATAGTTGGTTATGTAACATCTATTTTTGAAGATCAAAAATTATATAGTTTACAAGAAATTGAGTGAACATATATATATACTTCTCTAATTTTATTTTATTTTTATATAGTTAATAAAAAAACATGATGATTCTCTTTTAAAATGTATCCCAAATTCTAATTTATACAATTATGAGAGTGATCAGTACATCTCAGGTAGTAATCAAGAGTATCCTAAAACTATTTAATAATTTGAAAATACATCTAAATTTCAAAATCCATACAAGATGAATGCTCAAGACCATATTCCTCCCATTCCCAATCATCTTCCTTCAAGTGAAAAGGAACCAATTTTGGAGCTAAAACCACTCCATCACAATAAATATATTCATTTCTAGTTGAAAATTCAACTCGGACAGTTATAATAACTACTAAATTAAATGAAAACCAAGATGATAAAATATTGGACATTATTAATAAATATAAATCTAATATTGGTTGTACAATATCCTATATTAAAGTGATTATTTGTTCATTTAGAATTCTCAAGATCCCTATAGAACCAAACCACAATCCTAGAGTTCAGTGTCAATGGTGACTGAACCCAACATTAAAGAAGTAGTTAGAGAATAATTTAATAATAGGCTTGACATTAGTATCATTTATTTTATATCCGATAAAATATTGGGCAATCATAATAAATATCAGATGGGATTCCTGATACTTTAGGGAGTTGAAACTCACACAAACTAGGCCTTTCTATCCATTCAATGATGATTTCGTGATGTATGATTGGATTATTTTTTAAATGAACATTCTCTCCTATTTTTTACATTTCAATTTAGTTTATCTTTTTTTGAGAAGTTAGGTTTTTCTCGATTTATGGGTTAATGGGAAAAAATATGTTAATGGATGATCTAATCATAATGGTCTAGGAAATAATGTAAATTTATAATTAAATATATCTAAAAGAAAAAACATTAATTAAAATAGAATGAACAAGAAAAAATTCAGTCGAAAAAAAAAATTAGTAGTAATAAATATATTTGTAGCTTTTTATTTTTATGTTTATAAAGATATTATTTCTGTATGATGTTGTTTTGAATTTTTTTATTTTTAATAAAACATGATTCACTCAATGCATTACCTAAAAATGACAACAAAAACATTACATTTTGAAAACATGCTGATGTTTAAAAATTTATATCTCATACATACTACTTCATGTCAGTTTTTAGGGTTGAATCATAGGGAATGCTAAAAATGTATTGAGTAAACAAATATTAAAAACAACTTCAATATAAAAGTGGAAGATTTTATATTTTTTTTATTTTTTACCTAATATAGATGAAGAAAATATGAGGGAATAAATTTTCATTCAAAAACCATTTGATGATAATGAAATGATGAACATTTAGTGATGTAGAAGGGAAACCCATGAATGGGGAAAAAATTCAAGAATACTGGCCATAAAATTCAGAATATTGGTTTACAAAATGAGCACCTTCATCAAATAATTTTTAATGATTTGAAAACATTAAAAAAAGATCAATCTCAATCTCTTTTTGATTGATCATATAGAAAAATTAATCTAGGATTTCACCACTCCAATAAACATTAATTTTCAAATGATATTCAAGATAAATTTAACAAAGTCAATTTCACCAAAAAAAATTATCGATTTTGAAGTTAAAATAATGACGATTACATTAATGATAAATCATGCTAAATGTTTTTGGAGTTATAGAATATAGTAAATGTGGTGAAAAAAAATTTAGTTTTAAGAATACGAATCATTTCACATGTGGAATCAGATTCATAAGTTAAACAATTTAGAGAAGAAGTTAATGATAAAACCACCAGAGTAAAAATACCAAAAGAAAAAGAATAATTATCTTATTATAATAGTTAAATGAATTAAAATATGAATAAAATAAGATAAATATGGAATAAAATATAATTGGAAGAAATCTTCTTCCTGAAAATATTGTGAAGTGATGCTTCCCTACTCGAGGTCACCAAATCATTGTTGTATATCATTATCTTGTTTGGTCATCCGATGAATGCAGGAATAAAAAAATCATTGAATCCAATTTTTTTAAAATATTAGGTATTAAATAGGTTTTTCACCAACATAAATTTTCCACTTCAGTCAGTCTTATCTCAGTCACTAAACATCTGTCTTCAACTACTACATTGATTTTTAGTATAGAAGAACTCTTTTATCTAACTACCAAAAGTTGTATATTGTCAACCAGTATGAGAACATAAATAGGTTATATATCACTCTAGTAAAAACATAGTGAATAAAAATGATAAGAAGCTACATTATTACAAATATAACATTCATAAAAAATATATACATAATTAATTCATCAATTAATTATAATTATTAGATTAAGGTAATTATTAAGTAATTAATGTATTCTTATTGAAAAATATTTTATAATATTAAATTAGTAATTATTATTTTTATTAACTATTAATATTTTATTTTAATTAAAACAATAATTTATTATTAATTTAAATTAAAATATATTTAATTATTTTTATTGTAAATATTTTCATAACAATATCATTTTAATAAAATATTAAACATTATAAACAATTTCATATGTATATCCAAATAAATTTTTTATAATGTTTTTCATTTACTATTTTTTTTTGAAAATTCAAAAAATTTATTTCTAAAAAAATATTAATTAAAATTATAAAATATTGAGTAGTTGTGGTATTTATTTTCTAGTTATGTATAAAATTAAATTAGTAAAATTAAATTATTAATTTTATTATTTATTATTATTTTTGTTCAATGATTTTCTTATTTAATATTCTTCATAATTTGTTTTCTTATTTTTTTCTCCCACTATTTAATCCAATCCATGTGAGGGGGGAGTGGTTGGTTCAACATCCTAAAATCACCTCTCCTTCTTCTATAGAAGGGATACCAATAGAGGTGGTGTCATTAGAAGCTCCTCCCCCATTTTAGAAATTGCGGGTAACCCACTTTGGAACATTGTTGGGCCAACTTCATATAGTGTAGATGGGGGTTGGAGTTCCACATATTATTGAATGAGTGATGTTTATTTGTAACTCACGGTTTTCCCCTCTATGACAACAGAAACCCTCACAGTGGATCTGATTGATCTGGAGGAGGTAGATGTGGTCCTTGTAGTTGCAGATGGTAGTTGATCAGGTGTATTATAGGGTTTGGGTATTTGTAAAATTTTTAATTTATGGTTGTTGGTGAATTGTTTTCTATTGGGGAGTCCAATGGCATGTGTCAGTCGAATGAAAAATTAGCGAGGTGATGAGTGAATTGAAAGCGGGTAACTGGTAGTGTAAAATGAAGTCTACTATGGCGACTCACATGTGGTGCATCAAGAGGAACTATGGATGTTATTCATCAGAGGGGAAGTGATGGTTTATCAAGGGTGGAATCCATTCAATGGAGGTACAAAGGGAACTATGACTAAAATTTGTGGTGGATTGATATTTATCTAGCCGTGATTCATGGGACTCACCATAGTAAGTATTTTTAAGTGATTCATGGGACTCACCATTTGGAAAAATTTAGAAATGTAAAATATTGTCTTTATGAAATTTTTTTCTGTAACTCATATTTTGAGATGAATACATTAGGAATTGAATAAATATATTTTAAAACTTTATAATGAATGAATAAATTTAAAATCCTGATCAAATAAATTAATTAAATTATTGCACAAAAATTATTGACATACAAAATGATAAATACAAGAAAATAATTAAAAAATTAAAAATCAAAAATCTATGTATTCAAAATTATGAAAATATTCCAAACAAATAACATCTAAAAAGAATATGAAATAAATAATATTGATAATAACAGGTTCAAGGTAATATAGTCATTAAATAAAAATGGTTAATAATGTATATAAACCAAAGAATTCAATTTAAATGAAATTCAAAATATATTATGAATAAAAAATTAAAATATTAAAGATTATTTTAATGTTTCAATATATTAATTGAAAATAAATTGAAAAAATAATTAATGAAATAAAATATAAATGTATAATTTTATAGTCAAGGACAATTAATTTTAAAAATTTATAATGAAAAATAATACATAAAATAAATAGAAACGAAAAAATAATAATTTTAAGGGCTATAAATTCAAAATTAACAAAAAATATTATTTAATGAAAAATTAAAAAATGAAATTATTTATGTATAGTATTGTAACAAAAAAACCATTAGTAAATAATAAAATAAATCAAAAAATAATAAAATGATGTGGAAAATCTAGTGAATTTATGGCTAAATTAGCATCCATGCAGTGATTGAGAAAAAAATTTATCAGAGTTGGCCCTTGTTTCATGGAGAGTCAGGTTTATTATATATTATGACCTTCGAGAATTGTGAGGTTGGTATAGGAAGGATTTTTGGAACCTATTGTCCTTCACATCCTCATGTTAGCAGGAGTAGTTCAGGATTTGAGCCTATATTTTGGATTTTCATTTGTGTAGATGAGGGAAAAAAGGAGGCTAGATGATTTTATTTTGTGATCTCATATGGGGTAGTGACCTATTTGGAGTCTGAGTAATCGGTTTAAGGTCCACTTAGTTTGTATTTCTTACATGGGGAATGGATCACTTAACATGTCACCAGTTTAGGCATTGAAACTATGCATCATCCAAGTAGTTTGGAGTGTGTTGTGATTTGTCTTTTGAGTCGTGTGAGTGCGAATTTAAAATGAAACTGGTATTTAAATGTATTATATTTCTCTCAAATGTTTTTTTATTCATAATAATTGGTTTTAGAATACAATGTTGTTCGGATTGAATGTGTTTGGAAATTCTTGGATTTGATAATAAAGTGGTATTTCTGACACTTGTAATTGCTTATGGATGTTCACCTATTTGTTCATTTAAATGGAATGTTAATTTTGGCATGTTCATGTGGATTATAAATTTGAAAATGATATAGATACATATGTGACAATTCATGGGATTTCATTTGATGGTATTTTAGATCAATGTATTATCATGGTTTTTTCAAAACAGGTTTTGAAAGAGATAATGATTTGGGGATTTATTCGTTTGAAATGTGGGATCTTGTTTTGTAAAGAAAAATATTTTTTGTATTTCGGATATAGTCTTGGAAACTTTTCATTCGTAATTGGTAAAAAAATGTGATTTTTGAAAAGTTTTTTTTATTTGTGCTTGTAGTGTTGGTTTGTGAGCCGGTTAGGTTGGCATGGGATGATCTTTTTGATGCATTTTGGGTTTATGTAGTTTTTTTGTTTAGTGTTATGATGTTTTTAAAAATATTCTTCCTAGAATGGTTCCTAAAACATATAGTGGGTATTTTACCCTTACTAGTTCTACCCGATGGGTTCTCTTTTTTGTGGTGATCAAGGTCCATTATAGTCATTGGATTGACTTGAGGATGTTGAATATATCGTCAGATCATCAGGAACACCCAAATCTGTGATAGTGCGTGCTGTTCTGGTATTATATGAATGTCATGATATGGATGAGTGGAAGATTATTTCTCTACTATTAGTCCATGTTTTCATGGAATGGGAGTTGTTTCATATGACTCTCTTCTGATGGATTATACCCGAGGAGGTAAATATGAATAATTTATAAGAGATCCAAAGTATTAAGCTAGGCCATGAGACTGTGAAGGCCTATGTTTACCACGTCAAGAAGTTGGTTTCCTTTTCCATGGAGGTATTTTCAAATGATATAATCAAGGATCCTTATTCATTTCATTTCATTTTTCTATAGAATAAAGAGAGATCGCTCAAATACAAGGATCATCTTTATGATAAGTTGGTTGATGAGGCAATATTCGCTGGGCTAGATTTCAGTTTATAGTCAGTGGTAGGTTGTTCTAAAAACATTTACACATCTAGGGAGTGATGTGTGCTAGAGGAACAACTTTATGAAATCCCTCATTCAGTAATTATCGATTCTCATCTGTCGGACCTTTCACTCACATGATTTCAGGGGGGTCAGCTAGAGAATGGAACCCTCTGGTTGCTATCCTATAAAAAACAACTATCTTTTTCTATTTTTTTAACTATAAATAAATTATTATTGCATTATGATAATCATCTATTTATTTTTTATATTAATAAATTATTTATCACATCCTGATTATTCTTTCTGTGTGACATAGTCTGTGATGATGTCCAATGAGTCGCTATCACACAAAAATCTCATTGCAGTTCTCTACAAGGATGGGCACATTAAAGTGCTATGAAACAATTCATGAAGATATGTTCTATATCCTCATGATATAATTTTCAATGAAAAAATTTTACTTGATCTCATGGGTGGATCATTATTGGAAATCCAGTCACCTTTGAATGTTGTACTCTTTTGGTAATATCCCACAAGATATTGTGAAAACTAGACCAGCATGTAGGAAATTCTCATTTATGTGTATCGTTTGAATTTTTTATCTATCGATGTGTTTATTGGTCCTTTGAAATTAAAACATTTATTATTTATTATTATGAGTCGCACACTTAGATGTGTTGACGAAAATCATGAAGACATATTCATAGTGAGGTGGGATATGTTGGGTGCTTCATGTGTAATATTGAATTTGTGAATAATTAATGAATGAATCTATCCATTATATTCATTAACAAAATTTAATATCTTAGACTCGTTGATGTAAATGATAGAGAATAAATAAATCTAAGACCATGATGTTCGTTATGTTAGTTCTATTTCTGGTATGTCAATGAAAGAGACATCAATCACCAAGGTTTATGGCAGTATAATACAACCTTGTACATTTATGATATCTAATTAAGGGATTATATTACACTGTAATTGTCTGTGTGTGGTGACATGTTGTTGTGTAATTAACATCATTCGTTATGGGTTCCTTGGTGTGTTTCTAAATTCTAAACTGGGGGATTAGTATGCTTCTGCTAATGCCATCAGAAATGCGGGCTAGAGGGTTACACACTATGTGTATGTAGAGTATATAATAAGTTATGTATTATTATTTATTATTTAATAGTTTGAATAAATATATGTCCCGTAAATGCATTAATAGTTACCCATTCATTCTTGATTGTATATAAATATTTATTTATGGTTTAGTAATTATAATATTTAATTATTTGTTGGAGAATAATGTAAAGATAATTATTTAAAAGTGAACTACAAATTTTTCGTGGTCCGATAAATATTATGGGGGAATTGTGGACATAGTTTTATTTTCTAGTAAGAAATAATAACATTAAATATTATTTTATTAAATAATATTTCATTATAATTTTCAAATAAATCGCATATAAAGAAATAATAATAATATTATTATTATTATTTTAAATGGAGTTTTGTAGGGATTCAAAATATAGTTTAGGGAACTTCTGAAATTAAATTATTTTAACATAAGAAATATAAATACCCAATTATGTTTTTTAAGAATACCGAATTCAGTTTTTCGTAATGAATCTTGGATGATCCATTAAAGATAAGATAGCCCCCTTCTCCCAAGATTCTCGCATAAATGGTGATCAATAATGTCACAACCCAACCCATAATAGGGCTTGAACTGCAACTTCACCAAGCCCGCCTCCTTAGGCCAAGGGCTTGCGACTAGTGCCTAAGGCACAACCATCCCTGGGAGGTCTTTGCCAAAGAACCTGTACACACAGAAGCATAGCTAACTCAATGAAAAAGTGCAGTGAAAAATAAGAATTCAAGGTTCCACTATATTATAAAAAGGGAACCAAAAAATTCATCGATCTCAAATAGTACAAGTAAAAGAAAAGGAATGTTGAAAGGGAAAGGGGAAAAATACACACCCAACTAGAGAAATGCCACAACCCGACAACAGGTGAAAAAGTTAAACAGATGGGAGAGTCCCACTCCGGAATCCCAAGCCATGACCACCACACACGGTCTAATGACCCTGTATCCTGAAGCTCCTTTGATGTTACGATGAACCTGTTCATCGTCTCCAAGGTAACGCCTAATGCGGGCAAAGACCAAGTATGGGTGAGTATATGAATAGTCATTAGGATGCCCCGAAGGCTCGAGGGAGCAACAAGAGATGTACTGAAGAGGATCGATATAAGAGAGAACAAGGTACAACATGAGTGAAAAAAAAGAGTACAGCTCCGCCCAATAAATAGATATGATCGCTCAAAGAAACCCAAACGATAGAGTAAGGGGACCTTCATCTCATAGCTCTCACTAGGTAAATATGCATACAAATACCCATGGTAACCATATATATTCTCGTAACCTATACCTGTAGTATAGAGAAAAGTTACACAACCACATACCCGCACTAGAGATTCAGTTAGATGATTTCCACGAAGTACTCGTTCCAGGAGAACAAAATCCAGAGTCGGAAATATCACGATAGTTAGAAGCACTCATTATGGGAGACACAATAATGATTGGGAAAGATCACGATACACAGATGAGGTTCACTGCGAGGGCCATGGGGATACCACGACTCATGCGGATTCACCAGCTCGGTGATGCACCAGCTTGGTAGAGGATCAAAGCCAGGTAGAGTTGGTCATGTCAATACCTGACTCTACTTAGGTTCAGAAATTGATAGAGGATCTCACTCTGGGCCTCTCAGAGGGATGCATACTCTATCGCAGAAAGTCAGGTAGAAGGGATCATACTCCTATAAAAGGAAATGATGCATGACCTTTAGGGGAACGAGAATAAGGGGCACTGACCCAAAAAAATGTTGTCCAAGATACAATGGGAAAGAAGAACAAGAAATGTGCTGAAAATTAAACGACATGTAGAAAGGTTGCACGTCGTGTCCTCTGACCCCGGGTACTACCCGTCTACAATGGCCCGTGTCACAAGGGTGGTCGTGAAAAACTCAACTACGCAACATGTATAAAGGATCACTCGTCGTGTCAAAGTGTCGGGTTCCACCCCATGTACGCTGGCCATGTTCCCATACGCAATCTCAACCCATGTACCCCAACTCGTGTAATAGATACACAGGGTGAACCATGCATGTAGAGACCCAAATCATTACGTACATAGACGTTACATTACTCTTGCAGAATATCTAATACATAACAAAAATAGACACAAAAGGACTGTAATAGTTCAGTTTCTTTGGAAACATGGAATATAAACTTCTAATCATTTTTAAAGATCTTCAACATCTCCCATAATGATCTTCCCCTTTTTATTTCCTTACCTAAAACATTTATTTTAATCCTTGGGGAAAAGAAAACATAAAAAGGGTGAACTCAAATTCTCAGTAAGGGTATGCATGGAGAGAATAAAACAAAAAATATACATTTGACTTAAAAAAATGAACATAATGTTTAAAAATTAAGATCTTGAGAAATTACATAAAACGTGGTAGTACATAAGGCATGGAACATAATGGAACATAATTCATATTAAAATAGCATGGGAATAAAAATTTTAATTGTGGCCAAACATTAACCACATGATATGATTTCCATAGTAGCCAAGGCATTGTGGCCAAGACCATCTTAGTGGACATAGTCTCTTTCTGAAGAGAGTTCTCTCCTCATTCCATTCCTGTATGTAGAGACCTGAAGCCTGATGTACATGGACGTTACATTACTTTTGCGGAATACTTAGTACATAAAAAAAACACACATAAGGATCGTAATAGTTTAGTGTCTTTGGAAACTTGGAATATAATCTTCTAATCGTGGTGAAATATCTTCAACATCTCCCATAAGGATCTTCCCCTTTTTTTACATAAAACCTTTCATTATATCCTGGGGAAAAGAAAACATAAAAGGGTGTGCTCAAATTCACATTAAGGGTAAACAAAAGAAATATCAATCACATTATATTCATAAGAACATAACATTTTGGAAATCATAACCTGCAAAAGAGAGCATAATTTCATAACATGGGATAAATCATAGTGGTGAAATGAAATCCCAATAATCATAACTTAAAACATGAAACTTTGTGGCATACACACATAATCATATAGAATCATTTCTTATTAGTCATGACTCATTGCCAAGACTATCTTAGTGGAGAAAGCCCCTTTCTGAACAGAGTTCACTCCTCGTTTCAGTCCTGTTTCACTGAACCGGTATCACCTACTGTTCCAACCATTTCTATCTCATGAGATATAAAATATTTACCCAATGCATTGTAGGGAGATATAGGTCCCACCCATCTCATAATTATACCATTCCTATGTGTGACACAAAATCATAAATCATACATCATTGTATAACCCATGTAATAAAAATGGAATTCTTAAACAACATGAAATCATAAAACAATTCATATAAGATAAAGGAATTCATAAAAATAATTCCATCAAAACATAATTAAGTCATTGTAATAATAGAGATAGAAATAGAACCCTATATTAACTTAGATGGAATATAATTTTGATAAAACACTTGAACTCCATTCTTGAGGGAAATATCATTTCTACTTCAAAAACATTTTCCTTTCTTAACATGTCATAAAATTTCAAATTAAAAGAAGTTGATTAAAAATAAACATGAAAACTTTTAAAGTAAGCTTCTTGGAAAGAATGATTTAAAAATCCATTCATGCCGTATAAGTTAAAAAAACATTCTTCTAGTACTTTTTTCAGAAAAGTCAAAAAGTACCTCGTTCGAAAAATGTCAAAAGATTCCATTCATATCATTTACTAAAAACTCACTGAAGGTTAAAATTGGATTTAAAAAATTGTAGGTGGATGGAAAAAATATTACATATTGAGTGAACATGGATGTGGATGATAAAATACACCCCAGTAAATCTCAAAGTATAAACAATCTCGGATAAAAATGAGATTGTGATATTTCCCTTACCTTTGGTCTGATTTGCTTCGTAAGTGTCCGAACCTCCTGTATAATGATTTAAATAATGTTATTGACTTATTCAAGAATCATACTCATTGTTATGATATCCTATATGGTTCAATTATGACTTTATATTACCCGTTCTTTTCTAAATTCCATGTTAAATAGCGTTTTGGGTAAAATTGATTCATTTGTAGTCCGTGTTTTGACTTGTAATTATTCATATGATTACATAGATCATGATTACTTAATTACAGAATATAAAAAATTATTTATATCTAATATATATTCAAAATATACATATATATAATAAATCAGTAAATGGAAATAAATACACCGTTCATGGAGACAGTTGACCGTACGTACGCATGAACGCTGTTTTCGTTTCCTTATTGAGTTGAATGGAATTAAGTAGACGACATACACATATATACAAATAAATCAAGTATCATTATTATGTCATATATTTCATGATTACTTATTATATACACTTTATAATTATTAATGAATGGTTAAAGTGGAGAATGAATCTCATCGCGTCGTGGGGACGGTAGTCTATATGTACGCACAAGCAATGATATCATTTTCTGATCGTGGGACTATATTTGAGTGTATGTATACTATTTCAGAATCAATTTCACTTTAAAATAGTCATATATAGTTATTATTTACACCATTATACCCATCCAAGTAAGGTGGTGGTGGAAAATAGATTTCGCCACGGCGTGGAGACGGTATTTCATACGTACGCAGGTGCGGTGATTTCTTTTTCTGTAGGATGGATAGATGGTGAAATAGGTTTGTTTCATACTTATAATAACATATGATAATATTATTGATACTGATGTTATTACTTCATAATGAAAGAACCTAAGAAGAAGAAGTAGAAGAAGAAATAAAGGTGAAAGAATCGGTAACGGAAATTACCTCTTCTTTGAAGCGCCTCTTTAAGATCTCCTTTTAGGGAACTAAAATTGGTAATTGAGGAATACCAGAACCTCTAGGATGTTTCTAGGGAAGTGGAGAAGAGAATTTGGCAGGTTCTGGGCGAGCTTGATGGCTCAAAGTTGTGTGAGGAAGAGAGGGAGGAGGTGCCCTTTTATAAGGGAGGAGAGGGGAACCTTAGGAAAATCTCAAAATGTAATTTTATATTAAGGTCAAATTCGGTTTATAATAGTTCCAAAGTGTCTTATTTCGAAAATAAAGTGGGTATGGGTCGTAATCCTTTCATAAAATAGGATTTAGACAAGTTTAGGTTATTATTTTAACCTTATCAATTAGATTTAACTCTAAGTTGAATAATTTATCTTTTACCATGTCTTTTTGTTTTCTTACACTATATGGTTAATAAACTTACCATAACAAGCCAAAAGAACCCCAAGTTGTTTATTATTAATATATATATCCCTATCTAAGTCATTTGGCTGAACCTTATATTTTTAGGAATTAAATAACAATTAATAATATAATATTTGTTTTAAAAACTAATTTATGTCAATTTTGGAACTATTTGATACATGATTTTTATGAAATTCATAATAGAATGATAATTTCTAACCAAGTTACTTATATCAACAATAACATGTCATATTAACTTATAAAATTAATTTAAGTCGTAAAAAGTCTCCAATTACCTTTATTTGGGCATTTATAAGATCAATTATGTCAATATTTCATAAATAAGACAATGACTGCATCATCTTTGTGTCATAATAAATGATAATTATTTAATCCCAAAAAATTCTAAATAAATTTCTATGATGTATATAATTGTATTAGATTTTTGAAAACTATTCATGTTCGATGTTTCATGAAGTTTTTCACTAAATTAAAATTATTATACTTATAAGATTTAAGAAAGTGACATGTTGTCACATTCTTTGGTTTTAATAATAATTAAATTATTTTCATTGAAAAAAGTCCATAAAATGAATCTAATCAGACCCTTAGGTTATATGGGTCTACTTTTAGCCATAAAATAGGATTTTTCCAAGTGTTAGGGTAATTTTATAATCTTATATTTACCCTTAATTACCTGATTTACCTTTAACTATAGTAAATAAAATTTACCATAGTTACTATTCAAAATGCCCAAAAATAAAAAGTAGCTTATTAACATAATTTGGACACACTAATTCGAAATATGGAATGAATTTTTTTAAATTCAATACACAAATGATGCAGAAACTAAATTAAAATTAATCCCGTTGTCGAAAGAGAACGAGTTTTTCTTTAAAACATTGCAAAAGATTGAATTGATTTAACCTATGAATTCATAGTAAACTCAATGCTAATGACATACATTATATTAAATGGTAAAAATATATTCTATTTATATTTTAAAACCATTCAATATTATAATTTAACCACATAAGATATTACGATGAAAAATGTTGTTTTTAATTAAAATATAGCGTGTTTTTACTATTCATTAAAATATGAAAGTTATCGGAAAAATATCAAAACTTTATCTAATGTAAATTTTTATATCCTGATTCAAAAAAATAATTTTATTCTATCAAATTGAACTTATAAACATGTCAAATAATAGATTTAATGTGGGTGCGCCATCAAAAGGCGGCAAAATTGTATTTTTTGAAAAATACTTATTTTACCCGAAAAAATTATTTTGTTCTTATACCATGTTCTAGAAATGTGTAAGATGAATAATAATGTTATAAAATTCAAAATTTAGTTAACACTATTCATAACGGCTAGTTCATAACAATATTATAATAATATATCGTTGTTTAGTAAAACCCAGTATTGCGTACAACACACACTATCGGGGAAGGTCTCGATTGCGTGTAATGCAAGCCAAGTCAGGGTTGCGTGTTGTGAAAGAATCCTTCATTGTTTTGTATAACAGAATCCAACCATATTTCATTAATACATTGAATATATATATATATATATATTCTCAATGTTGCGTAGAATAACTATTATCAAAATTGTGTGTAACACGATCCATGAATAGTGTTGCGTATACTGCAAGCTAATACGGTGTTGCTTATAGCGCAAGGTAATCTGGGTGTAGCACAAGACATTAATGAAATTAAAAGATTATTTTTCATAAAATATCGGGGTGTTACACTGTATCACTGAACTAGATTTACTTACTATTACAGCCACGTCTATCTCCTGAGATATAAAGCATTACCACAATGAATTGTAGGGATATATTGGTCCCACCCATCTCATAATGAAATAATTACTATGTGTGCCACAAAATCACTACAAATCATTCATCATTACCCAAAGAATAAAATTGGTTTCAAAAACATCATCCCATCATAACATAATCCATATAAAAAATGGATATCATTTCATCATAAGAAAAGTGAATCCATGTAAATCATAGAGACATTATACATGAAATATAAACATATTAAATAATGTTATCTTAGATGGAAAATTAATTTGATAAAACACTTGAAATGAATTCATGATGAAAATATCCTTTCTTCTTTAAAATCATTTTCTATTCACAAAATGTCATGCAATTTTAAATGAAAATGATTTTTTTGAAAATAATCATGAAAACTTTTAGAGGAATCCTAATGAAAATTATGCATTATGAAACCCTAAAAATCCCTTCATGTTGTACACGTTAAAAAAAACATTCCACTTGTTCTTTTGCTGGAAAAGTCAAAAAAGTACCTCGTAACGTAAGAAAAAGAAAGATTCCTTACATACCATGTAGTAAAAGTTAAAATGGGTAAAAAGGACTTTAAAAATACATGAAAAAATTATAATAAAACATGTACATGTATGATAGATATAACCCTAGTAAATATTTACGAATAAACAATCTCGGATAAAATCGAGATTGGAAACGTTATCCCTTACCATATGTCTAATATGCTTTGTATATTTCTGAACATCATGTATAATGATTTAAATAATATCATTGACTTATTATAGAATCATATTCATTTTTATGATATCATATATGGTTCACTTATTACTTTATATTACCCATTCTTTTGTAAATTCCATGTTAAAGCACCATTTTGGGTAAAATCATTTCATTTATCGTACATGTTTCGACTTGTTGTTCTTTATATTATTACTTATATCCTGATTTACTTAATTCCATAATGTAAAAAATTATTTTTATATAATATATATTCAGGGTATAAATAGATATGATAGATCGATAAATTGAATTAAATACACCGTTCATGGAGACGGTAGGCCGTACGTACGGATGAATGCTGTTTTCATATCCTTATTGAATTGAATGGAATTATGTAAATGAAATATATATGTACATAAATAAAGTATCATAATTATGTAATATATTTCATGATTATTTATTATATATATACTTTATAATTATACTTTAATGGTTAATCATGGAAAATTAATCATATCGCGTTTGTGGAGACGGTAGTCCGTACGTACGCACGAGCGATGAAATCGTTCCCATAATTATTTAATAGAATTGGAGTATATGATATAATATCTCATAATTAGTATGATTTTATTATAACCATATATTTATATTTTTTTAACCATTAAAACCATCAAATTAAGGTGGTGGTGGAAAAATAGATTATACCACGGCGTGGAGACGGTATTTCGTACGTACGCACGCGCGGTGATTTCGTTTTCCATAGGATGGATAAAAGGTGAAATGGGGTTGATTCACATTTATAATAACATATGGGTATATTATTGATACTTATGTTATTACAATATAATGAAACAACTAAAGAAGTAGAGGATGAAGAAAAAAGAAACATGAATGAATCGGTAGAAGAGATTGCCTCCTCTTTGACGAGCCTCCTTTAATCTTCTTCTTAGGGAACTAGGGTTGGTCTTGTGAGAAGACCAGAAGCTCTATGACATAAATACATAAGTTTAGAAGAGTAATTTTAAGGGTTTTTATGAGCTTCAATGCTCAAATGGGTGTGAGGAGAAATGGGAAGGGGTTCCCTTTTTATAAGGGAGGAGAGGGGAACCTTTGGAAACATAAGAAATATTAATTTTTAATAAATTCAACACCACATAAAAACCTCCAAAAATTACTCAAATATGAATATTAGATGCGATAGGGTGGTAATATAATCAGATAATAAAATTTAGATTTCTTTGTAATTTATATTAAACTCTATCAACATGATTTATCCTTATTTAATCTATTTAATTTTATTTGTGGTGATAATATTTTAATTTTTAAATTGTTATAAATTATTAGTTTTGTGTTGTGAATTCTCCAAAATTAGATACCTTATGACATTTTAGATCATATAAAATTTAATTTATAATTTTTAAATATTTTTTTGTGATTTTTAAACAATTTTATATTATGTTATTTTTATAAAATAACAATAGTGTCAACTTTGACACTATTCATTTATTTCAATTTAAATAAAATCTACACAGAAGATATGTTCGAACTAAAATATTTAATAGATTCAATACATGTCATATTTTTCTATAAAATTATTGGGTCACATTAAATTGTTCATATAATATTTATTTTAATATTTTTAAAACCATTTATTTGATATTTCCCATAATAAATTAATTACTACATAGTTTTTGTATAATTATTTAATATACTTATTTGTTGCATGAAAATTAAAAATAAAATACTATGATGAATATAAATCTCCTAGATTTTATAATAATACTTTTTCTAGAATTTATAATCTTATAATCCCATCATGTAAATTGTTATATTTATTAAATTATGAAGGTGACAACTTTGGAATAATTTAAAATAAAATAATATAAGTTTCATAATCTCCTTTATAAGGATAAAAATGGTCAACAATTCGGACAGTAAATGATTAGGAGTTTTATATACACTACCAATATCTTTTATTCATATTTATGGGCCTTTTGATATGTATTACTATATCAATAAAAACTATATTATTAATTTTTCAGTAAATAAACAATTTTTGCATCATTAATGTACAAGATAATAAGGTAATTAAATAAATCTTAAAAATAAATTATCATGATAAAGAAAAACAGTTTAGCTTTCAAATGAGTATTTATAACCGATTTTATATTCATTATAACTTCAAATTTAAAATAAATTAATTATTAAAGTTTCAGTGAGACATATTTCACATTCCATTAAATAAAATAAACTAAAGGTCTTAATCAAATACAAGTGGGTTCCATTAGATTCCATTTCGACCCAAGTATGATTTAGGGAAAAAAATATTCATCCAATTATATAAATACAATTGTTAGGGTAATTTTAAAATATTAAATTTACCCTTAATTACCCGATTTACCTTTCACTATGGTAAATAAAATTTACCTTAGTTACTATTGATAATGCCTAAAAATAAAAAGTATCTTATTAAAATAATTTCGACCTAATTATTCCAATTATGGAATCAATTTTTCCAAATTCAAATCAAAGAAGTTGTAGAAATTAATTTCAAATTAATCTCGTTGTTAAGAAAATGAGTTTTAAAAGATAAAATATTTGAAAAGATTGAAATGATTTTAACTATGATTTCAATGTAAAATTGATGATAATGACTTAAATTATATTAAATGGTAAAAATATATTCTATTATTACTTTAAAATAATTCAATATGATAATTTAAACATATAAATTATTACGATGAAAAAAAGTTGGTTTTATTTAAAATATAGCGTGTTTTTACTATTCATTAAAATATGATCGTTAGCAGAATAATAATAAAAATTTATCCAAAGTAAATTTTTATATCCGAATTCATAAGAATAATTTCATTTTGTCAAATTTAACTTATAAACATGTCAAATACTATATTTAATGTGTGTACGCCATCAAAAGGCGGAAAAACTGATTTTTTTGAAAAATACGTATTTTACTCGAAAAAATTATTTTGTTCTCACACTATGTTGTAGAAAATGTGTAAGATAAATAATAATTTTTTAACATTCAAAATTTAGTTAATACTATTCATAAAGGCTAGTACATAATATTATTATAACAATATATCGTTGTTTAGTGAAACCCGATATTGCGTACAACACACACTCTCGAGAAAGGTCACGATTACGTGTAATGCAATCCAAGTCAGGGTTGCGTGTAGTGCAAGACTCCTTTTTTGTAGCGTATAATGAATCCAACCATATTTAATTTATAAATTTAATATATATATATATATATACACACACTCAATGTAGCATTGAATAACTACTATCAAATGAACTTGAAATTGTGTATAACACAATCCAAGAATAGTGTTGTGTATACTGCAAGCTAATACAGTGTTGCGTATAGCACAATATAATCTTGGTGTTGTGATCAATACAAAATATTAAAGAAATTAAAAAGAATATATCTCATAAAATCTCGGGGTCTTACATTCTACCCCCTTAAAATTAATTTCTCCCTCGAAATTCATCGGGGTTATAAATGGTTTATTACATGACAGTTTCTTTCATAGAAACCCACATATTAAAAAGGAATACCAAAAATTATATTTAAAAACAAAATTATGAAACGTAATGGTTACCCAAAGTAACTAATCAGTGGCTTCCCACATAGGATAACGTAGGTGAAAATATGGATATGGAAGAGAAATCTCACCATCATGTTCTGATGGAGTGTGGTATAGGACATGTCTATAATAAAGCCAATAGTAACAAAGCCATAAATTTGTGATGATTTAAGGTACCACCTGAGTCATCGGATATAGTTACATTAGTAATATTTTTTTTGTTTTCATGAACATTCCCATAAGGTTGAATAATTGTTGAATTAAAATAAATACTTACTTGATTTTGGTACAATATTACGGTTGTTTGTGCCTTGAACAATTTTCACTTCATCTCATAAAGAAATGAAGTTGAATTTGTATTCTGTGAAGTGTTAGAAGATCATGTGATAAAATGATAGGCCATTCCCTCTATCTCAAACAAAGGGATAACGAAAGTTATTAAATATACATAAGTCCATCTATAGTGAGATTAGTCATATATGGTTCCCAAAATGGACTTATACATCATATATCATACCACTTAATAAATTAAAACTAATTTATACGAACCAGAGACTTCATGTATGCCAGTGTTAGGCGATAAAGGAATGTCACACTTCGGGTGTGGGTTCGATTCCCACAACCTTGTCCGACGCGATGGGTTGACACTCGTCCTGCAGGTTGTCCTTTTTTCTAAAACTACACTATTATAACATTACAAAAATTATATCGAAGAAAATGTTATAGCCTTAAACAATACTATCTTATGTCTAACTTAATTCATTCCAATCTTTAGTTATATCCAGAACAATTCTCTCCACACTCATAGTATAAACAAAACAATTACTATAAATTTCATCTATCAAGCATGTGAATACCATCATTTATCCCTCATATATCACAAGATATATCATGTTGGTCACATTACAAATATTTGAATACCTTAATCATGAATTCTCTTGAAAAATGAATACCCATTGAACATTATTGAAAATATGAATTCGTTCAAAAGATAACTCTTTACACATACCAAAATCCAAAAATTACTATATACTCAAACCATGATATATCTTTGTCCATATATCACTCATGAGCTCATTTCATTTTTTCATTATCCCTTCATTATGTTCATATCATCTTCTTTCCAAAAATATCTGAAGAACCTTTCATTTTTACTAGTACCATTCAACATATACATCCAAATACTTCACGAAAAACAATTCTGTAACAATCCTTAGATGATTCCTTATTCCATAGTACCATTAAATTACCTCTACAACATAACACTTGATAAATATACAATAATTCCACTACCTTCTTAAACCACTGACTGAGCTTCATCATTTTATTCCTCAACACTTCTTTCATCTAATATATCATTTTTATTTTCTTCATCATCATTCACATAAATACTACCCATATGACCATGTTGATTATCTCCATGAGATCTTCCTTTAGGGAATTGGTTTTCATAATTCCTATAAATTCCACATTTAAAACATTTATCCATTGTTGATTCCTTAGAAATACTATTATCTTTATCCATAGTTCTAACTGAACCGTTTCCTTTGCAATTACTATCTTTGTGTCCTTCCTTTCCCCACCCAAATCATATTCCTATTCATTTGAAACATTCTCCTTGATGCCTCTTCCCACATGATTTACACGAGGAAAATTGAACTTTCTTTCCACCATGATCATCATTAAACTCCTTCATTCTCTTACTAGATGATTCAGGAATCTTACCAAAGTTGAGATTATTGATCATATTATGAGATCACTGACTAGGTATAATAATGATATTTGGACTTCTAGATCCAATTTCGTTTGGTTTCTCATGAATAATATCTTTCCATTGTTCATTATATCCTCTATTATTGTGAATTTTCATGTTTCTAACCATTTTCTAAAACCCAGAAAGAATAGTGTGAGTGGAAAAAATCATACTAGGAATACAAAATAATAAAGGGGGAGTACCTTCAATATCTAACATCTTATGTTTAATTCTATGATCGTTACAATAATTCTATGACTATAACCTATACTTATACTTAACCTTAGGGACATCCCTATTAATACCTTAGAAATATCTCTAGGGATCTCACTAATGTTTTTGCATCCTTGTTTCCAAAGGTTAACTAAACCTTTCCTCTGATACCAACTATAGAGACCCAAAGCTTGACTTACATAGACATTACATTACACTTGAGGAATATCTAATACATAAAAAAATGACACTAGTGGACCATAATAGTTTAGTGTCTTTGAAAACATGGAATATAAACTTCTAATCATGTTGAAAGATATTAATAATCTCCCATAACGATCTTCCCCTTTTTGTTTCCTTACGTAAAACCTTTCTTTTAATCCCGGGAGAAAAGAAAACATAAAAACGGTGATATCAAATTCTCATTAAGGGAAATAATGGAGAGAATAAAAGTAACCATATACATTTGAACTTAAAAACATGAACATAATGTTTAAACATCAAGATGTTGAGCAATGACATAAATCATGGCAGTACGTAAGGCATAGAACATAATGGAACATCAATCATGATAAAATAGCATGGGAATAAAGCTTGTAATTGTGGAAAAACATTAAGCACAAGATATGATTTCTATAGTAGCCAAGGCATTGCTTCCAAGACCATCATAGTGGGAAAATTCCCTTTCTGAATTGAGTTCAATCCTCATTCCAGTCTTGTATCACTGAACCAGATTAACTTACCATTCTAGACATGTGTATATAATGATATATAAATCATTATCAAATGCATTGAATGGAGATATAGGTCCCCCATCTCCTAATGAAATCATTCTTACATGTGCCACAACATGAACTGTCACGACCCGCCCTCGGGGTCCGTGCCGTGACTACCCCAAGCCCGCCTTCCATAGGCCAGGGGCTGGCGACTAGCACCAAGGCATAAATCCCGGTAAAAAGGGAAGGCATTGCCTTTGTAAAGTAAACAAACACCAAAGAGTAAGCAAGAGGAAAGTAACACTAAGAAAAAGCAGAGTACAACTAAAAGTGCGGAAAAGTAAATGGGCCAGTATACAAATCCAAACTGAATGTAAAGTACAACTCGAAAGGGAAAATAGCAACTGAAAAGTAAAAGCCGCTACACCAAGCTGTCCACTGGAAATCCCACCTGAAGGGTGGGTACAGATAGCTCCACTGCTCCACGGGTCCCGCCGTCCGCTCTGAGCACGTCCCACCCAGTGGTCCACCTCCAGGTACCGTCCTGCTCTGCAAGCCTCAGCTAAGATCAACGATGTCCGTCGTCTGCAACCAACACAACGTAGTGCGGGCAAAACCCGTGAAGGGGTGAGTATAAGCTACTTAGTAGGGACCCTGAGACCCCTGATGGTCTCTCAAAATCCACAAAGGATAAACCACAATGAAAGGTACAATCACGAAGTAAAAACCGACACTGCTTAGGTATATGACCATACATATACCTAAGTCATCAATTTCAAATACGCTCCAACCTCCGAGCCCAAGTACAACTCAGTCCACACAGGAAAGTAAACGTATTCCACACAGGAAAGAAAAACATAATCCACACAGGATAGCACAACAAAATCCACACAGGAAAGCAACAGGATTCAGCTCACACAGGTATACTTCTTCAAAAGACGATAAAGATGATCTCTGATCCATCTAATTCGTCGGACCCACGATTGTTCGATAGGTAACTAACCCCCGCAAAAGACCCAAACAGGATTGGGCCCACGTAGGACCTGTAGGCTATGGTTCACACAGGACCACTAAGCGCAAAGACCCACACAGGATCGGACCCACACAGGATTGGGCCCACACAGGACCTGTAGAACTGATCCACGTAGGATCGCTGAGTGCTGTAGTCGTCGTTGAATCCACACAGGATCGAACCCACACAGGACCTGTAGCACTGATCCACGTAGTATCGCTGAGTGCTATAGTAGTCGTCGAATCCACACAGGATCTCTGTACTATCGTTGTCGCAGTCACAGCAGCAGTAGTAGTCACAGTCGCAGACAGCACTAGGGTTCCCGCACACAGCAAGCTCGTTCGGAGGGTCCGCTCCACGAGCCGAGAGGCTGATACATCAACTGTCACAAAGTCCAGAGTTGATGTATCCAAAAGTTCCGTATCGTCAACAGGAACTCAACGCAACAGATGGCGCGTCGATCGGACGCCCGGTCTGAGAGTTATTGGCATTTTCGTCCACGGGGCCCGGTAGGTTTTTAAGGAAAAACCAACCCGACCGTACTTCACCTGCGTCCAAACCTCGGGCGGAGTATGCCAAAAGATCCGTCTCACTAAGAGGAACACAACAAAGCTGACGGCACGTCAATCGGACGTCCGTAACTCAAGATATGAGCGTTTCCGCTATGAAGGCCCGGTTGGTTTCGTGAACGAACCAACCTGGACGAACTCAAAGTGTTCCGAAACATTGAGTGCGATATATCGAAACGACCGTCTCGATCCAAGGATCGCGTTTCCGCAGACGGTTCGTCAATCGGAGGCACGTGGATCAAGTTATGCCCAAAATACCGAAACTGTCTTGAAAACTGGGGGTCCGGGTCCGGGCTGACCCGGGCCGACCCCCCCTGGGTCGGCCCGGACAGGGTCGACCCATCCCGGATCCGACCTCGTCCGCTGGACCCGGCCCGGCCGGTGGCGGCGCGGCGGCGCGGCCCGGCCAGCGGCGGCGCGGTCATGGTGCCGCACATGCACCGCACGCGGGGGGTGAAACCCCACCTTTTTTTCGGATCAGGGCCAGCTTTTGCCGGCCGTTTTTATTAAACACACGGGACCCGCGAGTCCCGCCTTCTGACCGAACCGGCGGCCGGCACAGCCGGCCGCCTTCCCCCTCTCCGCCGCGGCTCATCTGAACTCCGGCGTCCGGCGAGGCCGGCCGCCCCTGGCTGCTCCGCCGCAGCCGTAGGGCCGCGGCCCTTCTTTATCTCCGGCGCCGGCGGCCCGGCTGCCGCCGGTCTTCCCGTCTCGCCGCGGTGTTCGTCGTCCGGCGCGGTGCGACGGCACCGCGCCCCTCTGCCGCGCCTTCGATTCCCCTTGACGCAGCGCGACAACGTCGCGTTCTTGATGATTTTATCCACGGCGCGGCGCGACGGAACCTCGCAATAAAATCGAGCGAATAACCGCGTGGTGCGACGGCACCACTCCACCTTATCTCATCCGCAATATAAAACATCAAGAACGAAGGAGGGGGTTCGGCCGTGTTCATGCGGTCCGGCCCCCTCACGTTAAATAATAACACATATTTAAAATCCTCATGTTAGTCATGCTAGAACCATGAACAAGGATAAATAAATAAACAATTAAAAACAACCCCAACCTTGAAAATTGACGTCGCACGTCGGTTATCGCGGAGAAAGGCGTCGCGGCGTCGGACGTAGATTCTGTGGAACTTGGGGTGCTTCCGAGGAGGAAACGACGTCTCTTCACTTGTCGCTATGACGAAGAACGGAGGTACGTTGTCGTTGGCAATGATCACCACGGTTGGCGACTTCTCCCTTGTCGAGGAGGAAGATGAAGACGGAAGAATCCGGGACGCCGAGTCTCGAAGGTCGTGGGATCGATGTTCTTTGTCGGAGAAGAACTGTTATTCACGTTCTTCGTCGAAGATGAAGAAGATCTTCATGTCTCTCAACGATTCTCCCAATCCTCTCAAGTAACAAAGAAACTAACCCAAAAATAAATTAAGCTCACACTTAATTTATTAACACAACCCAACCTTTGAAATTCAACAGTTTGAATTTCAAAAACTCAAATTTAAACTCACTTATTAATTATAAATGAGTTGTATAATTAATTAAATGTTAAGTTTTCAAGCCTTTAAGAGGGAGAGAGGGGAGTTAGGGAATTTGAAAAGGTGGGGCTCGGGTGGGCCCCTCTTCACCTTAATCCTCTCTTAGGTGGTTAAACCACCCAACTTCCAACAAAAGATTATAACCACTTTAAAGATATAAAATAAATATTGTATAACAAATTTATTTTACTCTTCATTTCATCCATAAAATTAAACATCTCCTCCTAGGAAAAAACAACTTCGGAAAAGGTCTCCTTAAGAGAATATCGGCGCTGCGAGTTCATCGGTGCCCTCAGATTTCAATTCCGAGCACCGGATCAAAAGTTAGGAATTCCCGCTTGTTCGTTCACTGAACGTACCCGAGCCAAACTTCAGAAATTTATTCCGGGCACTCCGGGCCTCGGAATCAGGTGCCGTCAGAAACCGCGCTCTTGTAAAATTCCAAAGAAAATTAAGAAAAAATGTCCCTTGAATTTTATGGGTCTTTACATTACTCCCACCTCAGGGATTTATGTCCCCGTAAAGATACATCAAAAACTAGGGAAACAAATGAGGGTACTGAGCACGCATCTGAGCCTCCCGCTCCCATGTGCTCTCCTGGAGATTCCCGTGCTGCCATCTGATGCGCACAAGAGGAATCGATCACCCACGTATGACCCTCTCCTATCGATCCTCTATCTCCACTGGGATCTCCGTAAAAGTCGCCTCATCATCAACGTCAAGCTCTACATGGTCAATGATGTGCGTCGGGTCATGCGCGTATCTCCTCAGTTGAGATACGTGGAAGTCTTCGTGCACCTGGTGCAACTGAGGTGGCAGAGCCAGGCGATAAGCCACCTCGCCAACCCTGCTGAGGACCTGGAAGGGTCCGATGAAGCGTGTAGATAACTTGCCGCCTCGGCCAAATCTCTGAATACCACGTCGAGGTGAGACCCGCAAGAAGACGTGATCGCCATCCTCGAACTCTAGTGGCCTCCGCCTTCTGTCAGCGTATGACTTCTGCCGGCTCTGAGCTGTCCTCATCCGCTCCTGGATGACCTGGACTTTCTCTGTCGTGGCCTGGACCATCTCCGGTCCCACAAGTGCTAACTCCCCAGGGTTTGTCCAGCACAAAGGAAATCTACAAGGTCGGTCGTACAACGCCTCGTACGGTGCCATTCCGATGGTGGAGTGGTAGCTGTTGTTGTACACAAACTCCACCAAGGGTAGGTGGTCCTCCCAGCTACGACCAAAGTTGAGGACACATGCGCGGAGCATGTCCTCGAGAGTCTGAATGGTCCTCTCCGTCTGACCATCCGTCTGAGGGTGAAAGGATTTGCTCAGACGTAGCTGCATCCCGAATGCCTCCTGCAACCCCTTCCAAAGCCGGGAAGTAAAGCGAGCATCTAGATCGGAGACGATAGATGATGGCACACTGTGGAGCCGCACAATCTCCTGAACGTAGAGACATCCCAAGCTCTCCACTCAGCCCTGCTCTCTGATGGGTAAGAAGTGTGCCGACTTGGTGAGTCGGTCAACAATCACCCAGATGGATTCGTGACCTCTGGATGTGCGTGGAAGTCCAGTCACGAAGTCCAATGATATGTCGTCCCACTTCCACTCTAGAACCTCCAAGGGCTGTACCAAGCCTGCTGGTACCTGATGCTCTGCCTTCACCTGCTGGCAGGTGAGGCATCGATAAACGAACTCTGCTACTGCCTTCTTCATTCCCGGCCACAAGTGATGTCGTCTGAGGTCCTGGTACATCATCGCCACTCCAGGATGTACCGCCAAAGGAGAAGTGTGAAACTCTCTTAGCACTTCCTCTCGCAAAGCGACTGGTACCATGGTACGTCCTCTGAAAAGGATGTCGTGCTCTGCTCCAAGGGAGAAACCATCAGGTGCCTGTTCCGAGGATATCTGTGCACGCCGTGTCTCACAGTCAGCGTCCTCACGATGTGCCTCTCTGACCCGCTGCAGTAGTGGAGGGGTGACTGTGAGAGACTGGAGGAAGGCTGCTCCATCTCTATCCACGAAGGATATCTGTAAAGTGGCTAGCTGCTCCGTCGCCTCCTCAAGTAGCTGAATGCCCGTCCTCCTCCTGAGAGCATCGGCTACTATGTTCCCCTTCCCAGGAGTATAGAATATCTCAAAGTCATAGTCCTGGAGGAACTCGAGCCATCACCGCTGTCTCAGGTTCAGGTCCTTCTGCGAGAATATATACCTGAGACTCTGATGATCGGAAAAGACTATAAAGCGCTCACCCATCAGGTAGTGTCTCCATGTCTTCAGAGCGAAGACCACTGCTGCTAAATCCAGGTCATGGGTAGCATAGTTATGCTCATGCGGCCTCAACTGACGTGATCCATAGGCGATCACTGCCCGCTCCTGAATCAGAACACATCCGAGTCCGGTCCCTGATGCATCGCAGTAAACGACGTACCCTACTTCCTCCTAGGGCAACCTCAATATAGGTGCGCTAGTCAATCTCTGTCTCAGCTCCTGGAAGCTCTGCTGACATCTGTCTGACCACACGAAGGGTTTCCCCTTCTTCGTCAAAGCTGTGAGTGGTGCCGCAACTCTAGAGAAGTCTGGAACGAATCTCCGATAGTATCCAGCTAGTCCCAAGAAACTCCGAACCTTAGTCACGCTCCTGGGTGGCTCCCATGCTAACACAGCCTCGATCTTCACAGGATCCACTGCAACTCCGGCCTCAGAGATAACGTGTCCCAAGAAGTGTACCTCACGTATCCAGAACTAGCACTTCGAGAGCTTACCATAAATCTGGTGCTCTCGGAGTGTGTCTAGTATAACTCACAAGTGATAGGCGTGCTCCTCCTCAGTCGTAGAGTAAATCAGAATGTCGTCGATGAAGACCACGACAAACCGATCGAGGTATGGCTGAAAGATCATGTTCATGAGATCCATGAACACTGCTGTAGCATTGGTTACACCGAAAGGCATAACCAAGAACTCATAGTGGCTATACCGACATCTGAAGGCCGTCTTCTGCACATCCTCGTCTCGGACTCTGAGCTGATGATAGCCTGATCTGAGGTCTATCTTCAAGAACCACCGTGCTCCCTTGAGATGATCAAAGAGGTCATCAATCCTCGGTAGTGGATACTTGTTCCTCACTGTCACCTGATTCAGGTGACGATAGTCAACACAAAGCCGCAATCTCCCGTCCGCCTTCTTGGCGAACAAAATCAGGGAAGCCCAGGGTAAAACACTGGGTCGGATGAACCCCTTGCCCTGCAAGTCCTCCAACTGTACCCGTAGCTCTCGAAGCTCTGCGGGGGCCATCCGATATGCTGGAGTGGATATCGGGTCTGTCCCGGGGTACAAGTCAATATAAAAGTCTACCTCTCTGCGAGGAGGTAGCCCTGGAACGTCGTCGGGAAAAACGTCCGCAAACTGATCCACCACTATAGGAAAACCCGGACTCCGCACGTCAACTACTCCAAGGATGAGGCTGGCTAACTGATGAGTGATGGGCTGTCCTCTCCTCCTCGGAAGTCCATCCTGTGCTGCTAAGGCTCCCTTCTCGCCGGTGAAGGTGAACCTGCTCCCGTCGGTGCGTACACATCGCACCTTGCGCCTAAAACAGTCAATCTGTGCATGGACCATAGACAGCCAATCCATGCCCAAGATGATGTCGTAAGGCCTCGACGCTACTAAAAAAAGATCCCAGCCGACGATCTCGCCTCTTAGAGTAAGCTCACACTGCCGGCACCTGTGCGTAATCGTCGAGTCTACTCCCGTAGGAGTCTCTAGCCGTAAGGATCGAGCCAACGGCTTTGTCGGAATCTCCGAGCTCCGAATAAGGGCAGTGGCTATGAAAGAGTGACTCGCTCCTGTGTCTATAAGAATTGCAGAAAGGGTGGAATAGACACAGATAGTACCTCGAATCATCTCGGGTGCGCCGTGGTCATAGGCCTCTGCTGCCTGGAGATGTTCCTGTCTCTGCCCGCCAGCTCCCTGTGGTCGGGGTGGACCTCCTGGTGGTGGTGGTGGCAGAGCCTCAAAGCGTCTCCCACCACCTACTGCTCGTCCAGCTCCTCTGCCTCGTCCGCCTCCTCCCTGCGGACCGCCATGGTCGACCCTCTGCCTCTGCCTCGGTGGTCCCTCAACCGACTACTGCTCCTCGGCACGGCGGGTCGGGCAGTCAGAAGCCATGTGGCCCTGCCCGCCGCACGAGTAGCACTGTCTGCCTCTCGAAAGACTGGCTCCTCGCTGTGTGCCCTGCACTGCTGAGCCAGTGCCCTGAGGTCGTCTGCCTGAAGGTCTGGTCTGTCTGGACCCCTGAGTCATCCGTCGGCTGCCTGCTTCAGATGACTCTGCCACATGCCGCCCTGCGGTGGGTCGCTGCGCTGGTGTACACTCAGCAAGGAAGCTCTCGATCAGAAGGGCCCGCTACAGTACTCCTGTCTGAGTCGGTATGCTGAGGGAGATCAGTAATGCCCTGATCTCGTGTCTCAAACCCTGCTCGAAGGTCCGGGCCCGGAAGAATGGGTCTCGTACCATGTCGGTCGAGTAGCGCGATAGATCGGTAAATCTTGCCGAGTATTGAGCGACCGTCATGCTGCCCTCCCGCAGCTGAAGAAGCTCCTGGATACGCACTGCACGAAGGGTGGCTGGGACGAACTCCGAGGGGAAAAGGCTCTCAAAGTCCATCCAAAGTAGAGACGCCTCATCGTGCACTTGGAGCATCAAGCTCCACCATCGTCCCGCTGCTGCGTCTAGTAGGCTCGCAGCGAGGATCACTATGAGGTCTGACGGTGTCCTCACTAGCCTAAACACACATACCACTGCCTCCAGCCAGTCCTCGGCTGCCTGGGGATCCGTCTCCCCGCGAAACCTGGGTGGTCGCTGGCGCTGAAACTCATGCAGTGCGCTGAGGTGACGTGCATCGTCAGCGGCTGGCGCTGGAAGCATCGGGGGCTCGGCGGGTAGTGCTACCGCCGGTGCCACTGCTGACAAAGGGCCCTGCACCGAGGCCTCGTCGCTCGGTGGGCTGTCGTCACCCTCGACTCTCGGAACCCTAGCTGGCTGCCATCGTAGGGCCATCCTGAAAAGGAAACAGGTGCGCCACGGTCAGAACAGTATACCTGGTGAGCTGATATAAGTAATCACAAAGAAAACTTTGAAACCCACACGCAATCAATGTTTTCGTGCATTATGTCGGAAATCAGAAGTCAGGGTCCTGGTGTACGGATACGTTAGCCGCCGCACCAACTCTGGACTCCCTGGACTGATAACCACACTCAATACGCTAAACATTATTGCTTCACATAGAAAAGATCAGAGTTCGCGGTAGAACCGAACTCCTCTGATACCAATTTTTCACGACCCGCCCTCGGGGTCCGTGCTGTGACTACCCCAAGCCCGCCTTCCATAGGCCAGGGGCTGGAGACTAGCACCAAGGCGTAAATCCCTGTAAAAAGGGAAGGCATTGCCTTTGTAAAGTAAACAAACACCACAGAGTAAACAAGCGGAAAGTAAACACTAAGCAAAAGCAGAGTACAACTAAAAGTGAGGAAAAGTAAATGGGCCAGTATACAAACCCAAACTGAAAGTAAAGTACAACTCGAAAGGGAAAACAACAACTGAAAAGTAAAAGCCGCTACACCGAGCTGTCCACTGGAAATCCCACCTGAAGGGTGGGTACAGATAGCTCCACTGCTCCACGGGTCCCGCCGTCCACTCCGAGCACGTCCCGCCCAGTGGTCCACCTCCATGTACCGTCCTGCTCTGCAAGCCTCAGGTAAGATCAACGCTGTCCGTCGTCTGCAACCAACACAACGTAGTGCGGGCAAAGCCCGTGCAGGGGTGAGTATAAGCTACTCAGTAGGGACCCCAAGACCCCTGAAGGTCTCTCAAAATCCACAAAGGATAAACCACAAAGAAAGGTACAATCACGAAGTAACAACCGACACTGCTTAGGTATATGCCCATACATATACCTAGGTCATCAATTTCAAATACGCTCCAACCTCCGAGCCCATGTACAACTCAGTCCACACAGGAAAGTAAACGTATTCCACACAGGAAAGCAAAACGTAATCCACACAGGATAGCACAACACAATCCACACAGGAAAGCAACAGGATTCAGCTCATACAGGTATACATCATCAAAATATGATAAAGATGATCTCTGATCCATCTATGTCGTCGGACCCACGAAGGATCGATAGGTAACTAACCCCCGCAAAAGACCCACACAGGATCGGGCCCACGTAGGACCTGTAGGCGCTGGTTCACACAGGACCGCTGAGCGCAAAGACCCACACAGGATCAGACCCACACAGGACCTGTAGCACTGATCCACGTAGGATCGCTGAGTGCTGTAGTCGTCGTCGAATCCACACAGAATCGGGCCCACACAGGACATGTAGCACTGATCCACGTAGGATCGCTGAGTGCTGTAGTCGTCGTCGAATCCACACAGGATCTCTGTACTGTCGTCATCGCAGTCACATCAACAGTAGTTCTCACAGTCGCAGCCAGCATTAGGGTTCCCGCACACAGCAAGCTCGTTCGGAGGGTCCGCTCCACGAGCCGATAGGCTGATACATCAACTATCACAAAGTCCAGAGTTGATGTATCCAAAAGTTCCGTATCGTCAAAAAGAACTCAACGCAACAGACGGCGCGTCGATCGGACGCCCGGTCTGAGAGTTATTGGCATTTTCGTCCCCGGGGCCCGGTTGGTTTTTAAGGAAAAACCAACCCGACCGTACTCCACCTGCGTCCAAACCTCGGGCGGAGTATGCCAAAATATATGTCTCACTAATAGGAACACAACAAAGCTGACGGTACGTCAATCGGACGTCTGTAACTCAACATATGAGCGTTTCCGCTCCGAAGGCCCGGTTGGTTTCGTGAACGAACCAACCCGGCCGAACTCAAAGTGTTCCGAAACCTTGAGTGAGATATACCGAAACGACCGTCTCGATCCAAGAATCGCATTGCCGCAGACAGTTCGTCAATCGGAGGTCTGTGGCTCAAGTTATGGCCAAAAGACCGAAACTGTCTCGAAAACGGGGGGTCCGGGTCCGGGCCAAACCTGCCCGACCCCCCCTGGGTCGGCCCGGCCGGTGGCGGCGCGGCCCAGCCAGCGGCGGCACGGTCAGGGTGCCGCGCATGCGCCGCACGCGGGGGGTGAAACCCCCCCTTTTTTTCGGATCACGGCCGGCTTTTGCCGGCCGTTTTTATTAAACACAGGGGACCCGCGGGTCCCGCCTTCTGACCGAACCGGCGGCCGGCAGAGCCGGCCGCCTTCCCCCTCTCCGCCGCGGCCGTAGGGCCGCGGCCCTTCTTGATCTCCGGCGCAGGCGGCCCGGCTGCCGCCGGTCTTCCCGTCTCGCCGCGGCCCGGAACCGGCCGCGGTGTTCGTCATCCGGCGCGGTGCGACGGCACCGCGACCCTCCGCCGCGCCTTCGATTCCCCTTGACGTTGCGCGACGGCGTCGCGTTCTTGATGATTTTTTCCACGGCGCGGCGCGACGGCACCGCGCAATAAAATCGAGCGAATAACCGCGTAGTGCGACGGCACCACGCCACCTTGTCTCATCCGCAATATAAAACATCAAGAACGAAGGAGGGGGTTCGGCCGTGTTCATGGGGTCCGGCCCCCTCACGTTAAATAATAACACATATTTAAATTCCTCATGTTAGTCATGCTAGAACCACGAACAAGGATAAATAAATATACAATTAAAAACAACCCCTACCTTGAAAATTGACGTCGCACGTCGGTTATCGTGGAGAAAGGAGTCGCGGCGTCGGACGTAGATTCCGTGGACGTCTGGGTGCGTCCGAGGAGGAAACGACGTCTCTTCACTTGTCGTTATGATGAAGAAGGGAGGTACGTTGTCGTTGGCGATGATCACCACGGTCGGCGACTTCTCTCTTGTCGAGGAGGAAGATGAAGACGGAAGAATCCGGGACGCCGAGTCTCGAAGGTCGTGGGAACAATGTTCTTTATCGGAGAAGAACCGTTCTTCACGTTCTTCGTCGAAGACAAAGAAGATCATCAAGTCTCTCAACGATTCTCTCAATCCTCTCATGTAACAAAGAAACTAACCCAAAAATAAATTAAGCTCACACTTAATTTATTAACACAACCCAACCTTTGAAATTCAAGAGTTTGAATTTCAAAAACTGAAATTTAAACTCACTTATTAATTATACATGAGTTGTATAATTAATTAAATGTTAAGTTGTCAAGCCTTTAAGAGGGAGAGAGGGGAGTTAGGGAATTTGAAAAGGTGGGGCTCGGGTGGGCCCCTCCTCACCTTAATCCTCTCTTAGGTGGTTAAACCACCCAACTTCCAACAAAATATTATAACCACATTAAAGATATAAAATAAATATTGTATAACAAATTTATTTTACTCTTAATTTCATCCAGAAAATTAAACATCTCCTCCTAGGCAAACGCAACTTCGGAAAAGGTCTCCTTAAGCGAATATCGGTGCTGCGAGTTCATCGGTGCCCTCGGATTTCAATTCCGAGCACCGGATCAAATGTTAGGAATTCCCGCTCATTCGTTCACTGAACGTACCCGAGCCAAACTTCGGAAATTTATTCCGGGCACTCCGGGCCTCAGAATCAGGTGCCGTCAAAAACCGCGCTCTTGTAAAATTCCAAAGAAAATTAAGAAAAAATTTCCCTTGAATTTTGCGGGTCTTTACATGAACAAAAATCATTCATCATTACCCAATGAATAAAATGTGTTTCATAAAATCGTACCATCATAACATAATCCATATAAAAAATGGATATCATTTCATCATAAGAAAAGGGAATACATTAAAATCATAGAGACATTATACATGAAATATAAACATATTAAATAATGTCATCTTAGATGGAAAATGGATTTGATTAAATACATGAAATTAATTCTTGAGGAAAATATCCTTTCTTCTTCAAAATCATTTTCTTTTCACAAAATGCAATGAAATTTTAAATGAAAAGGATTTTTTTGAAAATAATCATAAAAACCTGTCGAGAAATCATCATGAAAATTAGGTGTTATGAAACCGTAAAAATCCCTTCATGTCGTATATATTAAAAAAACATTATTCTTGTACTGTTGCTGGAAAAGTCAAAAAAGTACCTCATAACGTAAGCAAAAGAAAGATTCCTTACATACCATGTACTAAAAGTCAAAAATGGGTAAAAATGAATTTAATCATACATGATTTTTTTAGAAATAATGGGAATTTATGATAAATATAACCCCATTAAATATTTACCAATAAACAATCTCAGATAAAATTGAGATTGAAGAAGTTATCCCTTACCATAAGTCTGATAGGCTTCGTATGTTTCTGAACCTCCTGTAAAATTATTTAAATATTATCATTGTCTTATTACTGAATCATATTCATTGTTATGATATCATATATGGTTCACTTATGACTTTATATTACCCGTTCTTTTGTAAATTCCATATTAAAGTACCATTTTGGGTAAAATCGTTTCATTTATCGTACGTGTTTCGAATTATTATTCTTGATATTATTACTTATATCCAGATTTAAATAATTCCAGAATGTAAATAATGATTTATATATAATATATATTCAGCATATAAATATATATTATTGATCGATAAATGGAATGAAACACACCGTTCATGAAGACTGTAGGACATACGTACGCATTAACGTTGTTTTCGTTTCCGTATTGAATTGAATTAAATTAAGTAAATGAAATATATATGGACATAAATAAAATATCATTATTATTTAATATAATTCATGATTATTTATTATATATATGCTTTATAATTATACTTGAATGGTATCTCATGGGAAATGAATCTCATCGCGTTCATGGTGACGGTAGTCCGTACGTACGCACGAGCGATGATATCATTCCCATAATTATTTAATAGAATTGGATTGAATGATATAATATATCAGAATCCTTATGTTGATATTTTAACCAGATATATTTTTTATTTACACCATTATACTAATCCATGTAATGTGGTGGTGGAAAAACAGATTACATCACGAAGTGGAGACGGTATTCCATACGTATGCACGTGCGGTGATTTCGTTTTTCGTAGGATGGATATAAGGTGAAATAGGGTTGTTTCATATTTATAATAACATATAATTATATTAGTGATACTTATGTTACTACAATATAATGAAACAACTAAATAAGAAGAGTTTGAAGAAGAATGAAACTTGAAAGAATTATTAGAAGAGATTACCTCTTATTTGACGCACCTCGTTTAAACTTTTTCTTAGGGCAGTAGGGTTTGTCTTTTGAGAAGACCAAAACCTCTATGATATAACTTTATAAGTTGAGATGAGGAATTGGAAGGGGTCAGACGAGCTTCAAGGCTCAAATGGGTGTGAGGATAAGTGGGAGGGGGTGCCCTTTTTATATGGGAGGAGAGGGGCACCTTTGGAAACATAAGAAATATTAATTTTTAATAAATTCAACCCCACTTAAAAAACTCCAAAAAAACGCAAATACGAATATTAATTGAGATAGAGTTGTAATATCATCAAAAAATAAAATTTAGACATGTTGGGAATTTATTTTAAACATTATCAACTTGATTTATCCTTATTTAATATATTTAATTTTATTTTTGGTAATTAGATTTTCATTTTTAAATTGTTTTAAATTATTACTTATGTGCTGTGAATTGTCCAAAATTGGATAATTTATGAAATTTTAGACCATATAAATTTTAATTTATCATTTTTAAATATTTTTTTGATTTTAAAACAATTTTATATTATGTTAGTTTTATAAAATAACAATATTGTCAGTTTTGACACTATTCATATATTTGAATTTAAATAAAATCCACACAGAAGATATGTTCGAACTAAAATATTTAATTGATTAATAACATGTAATATATATCTATAAAATTCGTGGATCACATTAAATAGTTCATATAGTATTTATTTTAATATTTTTAAAACCATTTCTTTGAAATTTATCTTCATAAAATAATTACTACATTGTTTTTATATAATTACTTAATATACATATTTGTCTCATAAAAAAATACAATCATAAATATAAAGTTCATATATTACATAATAATACTTTTACAAGAATTTATAATATTAAAACCACAACATGTAAATTTTTATATTTATTAAATTATGAAGGTGACAACTTTTGAATCATTTAAAATAAAATAATATAAGTGTCATAATCGACTTTATAAGGATCCAAATGGTCCTCAATTGGACCAGTGGATGATGAGAGTTAATATATACAGTACCAATAAGTTTTTTTAAGATCTTTTAGCCTTTTTATATGTATTACAATTTCAATAAAAACAATATTATTTATTTGTTACTAAATAAACAATTTATGAATCATTAATGTATAAGATAATAAGGTAATTAAATAAATCTTAAAAGTAAATTACCATGATAAAGAAAAAAAATTTATCTTTCAAATGAGTATTTATAACTGAATTTATATTTTGTATAACCTTATATTAAAAATACATTAATTATTAAAGTTTGAGTGAGACATATTTCACATTCCTTTAAATAAAATAAAATAATGTCCTGATCAAATACAATTGGGTTTCATTAGATTCAATTTCAACCTAATTATGATTTAGGGAAAAATATAATCATCCAATTATACTATGACATGTGTTAGGGTAATTTTATAATATTATATTTCCCGTTAATTACCCGATTTATCTTTCACTATGGTAAATAATATTTACCGTAGTTACTATTAATAATGCCTAAAAATAAAAAGTATCCTATTAACATAATTTAAACCTACGTATTCCAAATATGGAATCCATTTTTCCATATTTAAATCACAGAAGATGCCGAATTTTATTTAAAATTAATCCCGCTGTTAAGAAAACGAGTTTTAAAAGTTAAAATATTGCAAAAGATTGAAATGATTTTACCTATAAATTCAATGTAAAATAGATGCTAATGAATTAAAATATAATAAATGGTAAAAATATATTCTATTTTAACTTTAAAACCATTCAATATGTTAATTTAAACACATAAAGTTTTATGGTGAAAAAAGATGTATTTAATTAAAATATAGCTTTTTTTACTATTCATTAAAATATGAAAGTTATCAGAATAATATTAAAAATTTATCCAAAGTAAATTTTTATAACCTGATTCAAAAGAATAATTTTATTTTGTAAAATTTAACTTATAAACATGTCAGAAACTAGATTTAAAGTTGGTGTGCCATCAAAAGGCGACAAAACTGCGTTTTAATAAAAATACTTATTTTACTCAAAAAATTTATTTTTTTCTCACACGATGATCTAGAAAATGTATAAGATGAATAATTATGTTATAAAATTTGAAATTTAGTTAATACTGTTCATAAAGGGTAGTTTATAATAATATTATAACAATATATCGTTGTTTAGTGAAACATGGTATTGCGTACAATGCACACTATCGAGAAAGGTCGTGATTGCGTGTAATGTAATCCAAGTCAGGGTTGCGTGTAGTGAAAGGCTCCTTTTTTGTAGTGTATAACAGAATCCAACGAAATTTTATTTATACACTGAATATATATATATATATATATATATATATATATGCACACACTCAATGTTGCGTAGAATAACTACTATCAAAAGAACTTGAAATTATATGTAACACAATCCAAGAATAGTGTTCTGTATACTGAAAGCTGATAAAGTGTTGCGTATAACACAATATAATCTTTGTGTAGCCTACAATATAAGATATTAAATAAACTAAATAGAATATATCTCATAAAATCTCAGGGTGTTATAATGCAACTGGCCTGGTCTGGCCATGTGGTGGAGTACGAACTCCAAGGATAGGAAAACCATCTCAGAGGAAAACGAACCCGCACTCATGAGGTGGGGTTTCCCGTCTCTACTAGAGAAGAGGGTTAAGAAATACATGTTCCTTGTGTCGTCAAGGGAGTAGCCATCTAAGAAACTCCCTATCTCTTCTCCTCAGGTCATCAGTCATGCCTCAACCGCCATGAAGTTCTACAAGGAAGCAAACTAATGGACCGCCATGTCATAGGGTTTCCAACACGAAAGACGGTGCATCAATCAGATTCCTAGTCTATATGTTATAGGGATTTTATTACCAAGGTCCTGGTTGGATTCATCGTTTCCTACTACATGAGTATGATCCCTTCAGCAGGACATTCTGTGATAGAGTCGGCATCTCTCTGACAGGCCCGAAGTGAGATCCTCTATCCATTCCTGACCCTAGATAGAGTCAGGTATCAACGTAAACAACTCTACCGGGCGTTGATCCTCTACCTAGATGTTGAATGACCTAGCTGGTGAATCCGGATGAGTCGCGATATCTACCATGGCCCTAACAGAAAACCTCATATGTGTATCTTCATCATTCCCACTCAAGAGTGTGTCTTCTATATTGAGTACTTCTATCTATCGTGATTTCTCCCACTCAGGAGTGTGTCCTGCCATAATGAGTGTATCTACCTCTCGTGGCATTTCCCGATGAACAATACTTCTCTGACGGACGTCACCAGAGCTATCAGACTCATGGAGTGTGTTCTCCCGGAATGAGTACTTTGTATAAATCTTCAAACATGATCTCTAGTGCGGGAAAGGGGTTGTGTGACCTGTCTCTAGACTACAGGTCTGAGTTACGAGTATATCTGGTTACCATGGGTATTTTTATGGGCATATACCTGGTGTGAGCTGTGAGATTAATATCCCCTTACTCTATAATTTGGGTTTATTTGAGCGATCATATCTATTTATTGGGAGGAGTTGTAATCTTCTTTTTCACTCTTGTTGTACCTTGTTCTCTCTTACTACTCTCCTCTTCAGTACATATATTGTTTCTCCCTCGAGCTTTCGGGGCATCTTACTGAGTATTATTATACTCATCCCTACTTGGGCATTTCCCACATTTGGATTTCCCTTGCAGACGAAGAATTGGTTGATCATGAAATCATAGAAGCTTCGGGATACTGGGTGCTAAGACATCATGCGGTGGTCGTGGCTTGGGATTTAGGAGTGGGACTCTTCCAGCAGTTTTACATTTTCACATGTTGTAGTGTTGTGAAATTTATCTTGTTGGGTGACTATTTTTTCCCCTTTCCCTTTCATATTTACTTTTCTTGTACTTGTACTGTTAGAGGTTGATGCATTTTATTTTGGTTCCCTTTTTATAAAAGTGTGGAACCTTGCATTATTCTTTTTCTATGAACTTTTTCATTGAGTTAGATGTGTTTGTGTGTGTATTGGTTCTTAGTAAAAGGGCTCCCCGAGTTTGTTGTGCCTTCAGCGCTAGTCTCTAGCCCCTGGAGTAAGGATGCGGGTTTGGGGTAGTTGCGGTTCGAGCCCTGGTATGGGTTGGGTTGTGACAGAGTGGCATCAAAGGTGGTTCGACCCTTGGGACGTTGTTCGGATGTTTCCCTAATATGGTCTTGATTGGGTTTAGGGAATCAGTGTCGATGTGTCTCGAGAGAGGCTCTCAGGCCAGGGAGTCCAGTGATGATGCAGGTGGCTGCGTATCCATTCACCATGACCATTATTACCTGCTTGTCGACTTTTCACCCTGAGACACCTATTGCGGGGAACATTGGAACATGCATCATATAGGATTGAGTCATTGACTGCCCTTCTCGAGCCAACTCCCCATTGTTGTTGATATATATAGATATGCTCATCCGACTGCGGTACTCCTTGATATCATTTAGGATGTCTCCTCGACAAAATCCATCCAAGATACTAGCTACGGTTTGTGAAGACGATTCTTTTGGGAGACGAGAGATTAGTTCAGGAACCACCATGTGATCCCCTTTCTCTAGGTGGGCAGGTAATAACACCCCTAAATATTGAGTAGAAGACAACCCTAGTAGAGCTGGATGAGGATGTGCGCAGGCTTGGCGCACTTCACGAGTTCCTGCATCGGAGGTAGTTGAGGATCCACAATAAGCCATGCCCTCAGACTATAGAGGATTGGCTAGAGACAGTGGTCTGCTGGTCTATAATGGTAGTTCATAAGAACAGACGTTCAAGCAGGGAATATGTAGAGAGATATATGATATTATAGTTCCATTGTTCGTCCCCACTTATGTTGAGGAGCGATAGTAGGCACTGGTTGTAGATATCATCCTTCCACACCATACAAATCGTTGTGACATTGAGCGCAATAGAGCTAAGACATCTACATCAGCTAGAAGATGCCAGACGATGAGATCTCAACGTAGGAGATCTTATCATGATCAGTCACATGCATATTGTCATATGAGACCCAGGAAGAACAGAAAAAGCACGGTGGAAGAATCTTTTGGTCTTGTGCAATCAAGTTTCGGTAATGTAACAGATTCCCTGAGCGAGATGTGCGGGAAGTCCCAGACTCACCTGGTGCAGGATGATTCAGAAACGTTAATTGCCTTTTACCTGACCCTAGTGGAACATGATGGTATAACATTTCTTCAGTCGTCAGTGTTCACTCCTTCACATCTTGAGTGTCTAAAAGAGTCTTGGTTGTGATTCATTGACTATGAAATAATGTTTGATAAGATATCCTTAGGTGTTTCACCATAGGGATATTCTGATGTATGGAATCACAATACTTTTTCCTAGTGAAAAACAGTTATTCCAGTTGAGACATGTGATGTAGAGGTTTGGTCGAGGAGGAAAGCATTCCCCCATGTTCTATCATGTCGTTTGAGATTGCGGACGGAGATGACAGAGTTCCTTATCGCCTTGCCATATCCCAAATAGTTGGAGTGGGTATTCGACTCCTTACACGTGTCGCAATTAAGAATATGTGTATGTGTTCCTACACACGTCATCAGCTGAAGAAATCCTTATGAGGGTGGACCACCCCTTTGGTCTAAATTCTTTGGAAGCCCAAAAAAAGTAGGGATTTCCCTAGGATCAGGAGTGCTATGCGCGGGCTCGATATCCCATGTGGTTTCCATGGTTATTCTTTTTGAGGATGAAAAGATTGAAGGAGGAATAATGTAGAGATCCGGTTTTTGGCCTAATAAGACTGTGAAATATTTCTAAGAATATTTACAAAGAGGGGGGCTGATACGGATTGCAATTCCATGGCCCGGTGTTCTCGAAATTTATTTATAAAAATGTTAAGTGTTTTTATATTACAAACACATGGTTAACTAAAGAAAACGAGCTATCTCTTAAATGTTTGATCGGATCAGAAAATCTGAGACCACCGTTGGGTCCGGAATGCAGTGTTTCCCATAGGAGCGAAATAAAATAAGTCCGAACGGAATGTTTGGACCCCTCTCTCATTTGCGGTGTATTAAATGTATAAATAAAATAATTAATTTATTCATTTAATAGCTCAAACCCGAATATCTCTAGAAAAGGGACTCAGATAACAAATATGAGGCCACCAATGAGCTCAGAACATAGGTTTTACCCTATGAAATTTATAACGTTTTTCCACATTCAGTGTTTGGAATATGCGCCATAAAGAGTTAATAAATAAATAACTAAATAATTGTTTATTTAGTTATTTAACTTATTTATTTTAACCCATATAGAGGTTATAAATTAATTGTTTAGAGGGGGTTCGCCTCATAATTCATTTTGGCCAACAACGGTAAACCCTACCTTCATCTCTTATCCTCATCTCCTCATTGATGAAAGATGGACAAAGAACAATGAAGCCTCAGATCCAAGTGAGTCGAAGAGCGACAAACGCAACATCTTCTTCTCATCGTTGTGCAAGTGCGATCCTCGTCAACACTGAGCGGATCTGGATGAACGTCATATTCACCAACGATCAATACGAACTTGAGGTAGGATTTTACTTTCTCGTTTCCTTAACTCGATTTAATTTCTCATGATGAACACTAATTAAATAAATTAATTTTCGGATCGATAAAATATTGATTGAATTAATTTTATTATTGTTTATCTTGGATTTGAGACTCTTGAAGCATGATAAATATTTAATTTCCAATCCCCCATGTTCTTGATTTTCAAAAATGATGTCCAAAATAACACGACTATTGATCCTCACATTGAAAGTGATATTTCCTTATTCATTGACAACACATTCTTCATGTGTTCTGCATCCCCAAATAATTAAGCGCACTGGAAACTAATTGTTTCATTGAGCGCAACATACAGATGAGAAGGTCTCGATCCGAGGATCACAGAACCACAATCGTCTTTTTTTTTCTGATTTTAATCGAAGCCCGTATAACGTGCGGAAGGATCCCATGGCGAGGGTCGGACGGTGGTTCTGGCAGCGCGAGTAGGTCGGGACAACTGAATTCCGGAGGTGGAATATCCAGTAGAGGAGGTAGCCCCTGGGTTTGGAGGAGAGAAATCGTGAATGTGAAATTTGTGGGAAAAGATATAAATTGGAGAGAGAATATAAAATTAGATAAATAAAATAAAAGAAAAATAAAAAGATAAATCAATCAAGTAATGGGGGCATGATTGTCATGGAGTTTGGCAAGGGAGGAACTACTTTTGTGGTGCGTGGAATTTTGGGTGTGAGATTTTGGGAATTAATTTAAATTAAAAATAATAATAATATAATAATGTTATTATTATTTTTGTTTGGAAAACCGTATTTTGATGGTATCTTCTTCGTGAGACCTCGGTTTCAAGAACCGTCATCGGAAGTGTGACCCTTACTTCGAGATAGAATTTATGAGTCCAATATTGGATATATTTTTCGGGTTTTTAGATCGGGTACATGAAACGCTCGGGAAATAATATATTTAATATTATTGTTAAATCTTCGACCTTCCATAACTCATGCGTGCGACGCCCGATTGGATTTCCGTCAGTGGCTGTGTAATCCTATCATTAATATAGTCAATTTAGTATATTATACTCAAGGTTTTGGCATACTTTGGGAATGACCGGGTTGGTGCGAACACGAAACCAACCGGGTCCTCAGAACGGAAACACTTATAACCCAAGCTCCAAATGTCCGAATGATGTGTCGTCGACTTCGTTGGATTCCACATGATTAGACAGATCTTTTGGAATACTTCACCTGATGTTTGGATGTAGTTGAAGTAAGGCCAGATTGAATTTTACCTAAAATACAACTGGGCCCCTAGAACAGAAAAGCCGATAACATTCAGACCGGACGTCCGTTTGACGAACTGTCAGCGAAGTTGGTAATCTCGTTGAGAAATGGTCCCTTTGAGTATACCTTATGACAGTTTGGGGTAAAGTTGAGATATTCTTAGGTTGGATTGTACACGAAACCAATCGGGCCCTAGGGACTAGAAGGATTATAACTCACAGTTTGGGTGTCTGGTTGACACGCCGTCTATTGCGTTGAGACCCTTTTGACGAGGCGGTCCTTTGAGATACATCTTCGTGGGACGTTGAGATAATTGGAGTATCAAATAGTAGCTTGTGAGGAGGACCCTCCCGGAGATGAGCTTACGGTAGTTAGAGACCTTGTAGATAGCTGAGACCTAATGACTACCTATCCGAATCATGTTAGAGTGACTAGTATACCCCAGTGGGGAGAACTACTGTGTTTGGGTGGCAGAACCACAATGGGGAGCACTACTGTGTTTTGGTGGCAGACCCACTGCAGGGTGCACTACTGTGTTTGGGTGGCAAACTCGCGATACTCGACAGGAGGAGTACCTCAATTGTCTAAGGTTAGTGAGCAACACCTCGGAATAGTGATAGGATCACCGTACACGATAGAGGAGGATCTTTTTAGTAGTTTTTTTTTCAATATCATTAATTAAAATATTGGTTTGAGTTGAGTCAATGACCATTGTAATTACCTCATGATTGAGATGGGTTACTCGATAACATCAGTATATGTATGGGAATATACCAAAGTAGTGGTTATCCGTTGATTTCATAACTGTGTGATACCTCATGATTGAGATGGGTTACTTGATAACTTAGGTATATGTATGTGCTTATACCTATGCAAGGCGTATCTGTTGAGATCATTCATTGTGGTTATCCTTGTTTGATTTAGTGAGACCATGAGGGTCTCGGGGTCCCTACTGAGTATCTCTATACTCACCCATTCATGGGCTATGCCCGCACCTCGTTGTGTTGGATGCAGACGACAGACAACGCTGACAACGATCGAGTGCTCGAGGAATGGATGGTACCCGGAGGTGGACCTCACGACGAGTCAATACCCAGAGGTGGATTTCACAACGAGTCGGTACCCGGAGGGGGTTGACGGACAAAGGCGCTGTGGAGGCTATATGTACCTACCCTCCAAGTAGGATTCGAGGTGGACTACCAAGGAGCTGCTTCTATCTTCCAGCTTTTTGTTTATTTTGTTTTACTTTTGTTCAGTTGTAGCTGTAATTTTCTGTTGGGTTTGAATTTTGGCCCATTTACCTTTCAGTACTTTCTTTTGTACATAGTGTATTACTTCATTCTTGTACTATGGTTGGATGTTTTTATGTTTTATAATGGAAATGTCTTCCCAGATATCGGGATTTATTCCTTAGGTTCTAGTCACCATCCCCTAGCCTACGTAAGGCGGGATAGGGGTAGTCACGACACTGGCCCCGAGGACGAGTCGTGACAATATACATCTACCAAATCAAGGATATTACGTTGGATGTTATTTTAGAGGTGATCATGGTTAGTGATGCATGTGTAATGATCATATGTGATAGCATTCTAAGACTCCTTCATTGATATTTGGAGATTCCTCGAACATGTGTAGAGATCACAACTGGGGGAAATATTAAAATGGTTTCTACAATGCAATGATGGGGCACTACATATCCATTTCCGAATTCATCAACGAAGAATTAATTCCATATATGAAATTCATTATCTAATTAAATTAATAAAAAATATATTTGTTCATCTATTCTCTTTTAGTTCAAGTGTTATTATCCATTATACATTTCATTGATTCCATTCCATGGATTTCAATAGTCATCAACATTTATATCATTGATTAATCATTTATTTTGGAAAAATATAATTTGGACACCTCTCATGGAACCTATCTCATGTTCTCAGAATCTACAAGTGATATCCGGTGGAGGGAACATAATTTTTTTCGTTATTTTAAAATTATTATTGATTTCATTATTTATAATTGAGTTTATCAATTCTAGTGTAATATTTCCTTTAATTTAAACTATTATATATTTTTATTTATTCATCATTTCTCAAATATCAAATCTATATGATTAGTTTTATGATTAAAATAAAATAGAGGAACTCATCTAGACGTTATATAGTTTTTGGTCGAATAACAGCAGACTACACATAATGTTTTAACGTTAAACACCTCATGATTTTATTCAAAATTCAATTCAAAATTATTAATTTATTATTAATTTAAATAAACCATTTAATGCACCATGTTTTGAAAAAAGAAATTGTGCTTGGTCATTCAGACTACATTTGTGACTCCAATGTACATGAATTGTAGTCCCTTTTGGTCAGATATTAGCCATGTGGTCTATATATAGCCTACTTAACTGGTGATTGTGTAACAATGAGTAAACAAGATGTGTGGACCATTGTATTTATCGTGTACTCCAATTTTTTTGGGGCACAAATTAGACATCGAGTCCCTAGGTGTGTTCCGAGATAGACGATGGGTGGTTTACATGGGATATAGATCAGATATTCATTCCATATACTCATACCAAGTTACATCAATTTAATATTTATTTATTTTACTATGTAATCATTGAGACATGTACATGCATGTTGCTGTAAATATTGGACATTCCATGTGATGGGTATAAATAAAGATAGAGTTTAAATTTTTAATAAATATTAATGTGATGTTAATATATGAAAATAATGTTTTATATTTTTTACTAGTTGGTACTCTATGTGAATTAAAGTATAACAAATGACAGTAAAATAATGTAATTCATCAAATCATATGTGATATATACATTTTGAATTTACATTAGAAGACATGAATGCCTTATGTGACAAAAATAAAATTGTATATGAATATAATACATGTTCGGTAGAATCATACATGTATTCACATTGTTTTCATTGAGTTTTATTTATGTGAAATGAAAATTTTAATCAAATTAGATAAATTTTAATAAAATTAAAATGGATGTGAATGAAAATGATATTTAAATAATAATTTCGATAAAATAATTTATTAATTAAAAATAATAATTAAATTATTCGAGTGTGATTTTTCAAAAATATGAATGAATACGAATTAATAAATTTTTTTAAATGTGTAATTCATTGTATGCAGGTGGATGATCATGATATAGACCAACAATTTTTTATGTTATTGGTTTAACATAATTCATTTATAATTTAAATTATTGTACAATATGCTTTATATCCTCTATATTATGTAGTGATTGTGTTCCCATTGTTTCTTTTTATGTAAACCCCATTTCCCCCTCATCGGTTTGGGATAAAAATGAATTAGTAAGGGATGGAGCACCCATGAATGCGGAGGCAGTTCATGTTTCGAGTTGAGATGAAACTAATCTAAAGGGATATATGGGTGGATAGGTGGAATGATACAAAAAAAACATTAATTGGATCAATGAATTTTCTCTATGTTCCACGATAAGTTATAAACCACTAGATAAACTAAAAATAGTATGATTTTATGTTCACAATGCTTCATTATTTTATTTATGTCAGTTTCCTAGATATTTTATAATGGATTTCCTTTTTAATATCATAATAAGTTAATTAAACGGATTTCAAGATATAAATAAAATAAGCCCAATTATGCATAAATATTGTCAATTACATTGTTAAAAACTTATATAATCCCACATAATATTGATAGGAATTTGATAAAGATAATAATTGTATATTTACGCATAAATGGATAAATTTACTTAATAATATATTATGTCGTTAAAGCCTTCCATTAATTTTTTTAGAATTGTACCATAATTCAATGTGGTTGATCATCCTTGTTGGTGAACGTTCAATTATCATGGAATTCTAACAAGAGGTTATTGGTAAAATTAACATGTTTCAAATTAAAGGATGAATTCAAAAGTCGGAATTGAGGTAACTAGGAAGAAAAGTTAGATGAAATATAAATTAATGAATTTAGGAATGTGGAGTCCACTCAGCTGATCAAGGAAGTGTGAGTTAATGTCGTTTGAATTTAGAATGACTACCTAAAACCATCCAAGTAATTTGACTGACCAATATTGGGTTAATGATAACGAATATATAGATCCTTGCAACAAGAATATCCAAGAAATATGATATTATGAGGCCAAAAATGTGGGATATTTGGGTTTTTATAAAATATTAGGAGGATAACAAATAATGATTTATTATTTTCTATATTTTATTTGATAATGAATTAAAATTATGTTTCACTTATACCGTAGAAAGAGAAATAGAATAATTTAAAACAAATAATTGTGATCAATACATAAGTGTGAAATCCTTCTTGTTTACAAAAATTATGATGATTGGAAAAGGGGATTACATCCCATCCTTTTCCATGAAAAAAAACTTATATATGCTGCAAAACAAATTACCAGTTTCACCTGAAAATGACGAAGGTGATGATGAAGTTTCACTCTATGAAAATCATTTTAATGATTCTATAGATATTCAATACTTCATATTATCTTTAATGTCCCTTGATATTCTGACAAAACCTAAGGATATATATTCATATAGCATGATGTCCCATATTTGGGATCTATAGAAATAAAAGGCGAAATAAGAGAGGTGTAAGATCACCATTGAATTTCTCACAGCTAAGGATGGATTGTATGTGCCCACTATGGCTCAATTAGTAAAACTTTTCACCTATATTAAATATGTGGAAATCTTCGGGATTAAATTCTGAAGTTGATATCATACATTCATCAAATTCGAATACATTATCCTGTTTTATTTTCAATTATAATATGAGAAATAATGAGAATAGTCTTTCATAACCTCATAATTTAATTCTACTTGTTGATAAAGGCAAGGGAATGATAAATTGATAACCCCAATGGGGAATAGAAGAAGTAAAAAAATTGAAATGTGGACCATGAAATATAAATATTCTAAAACTCAAGAGAATTTTCCTTCCATGAAGAAAATTATCCAATTGAAGGGAATAGAAAAAAGTGATAGTTTGATTTTCATGTGCAATACCAGACCATTGGGAGAAGAAACGTACCAAAAAGAAAATGTAAGTTAAAACTATGTTCTTTATCAAGTGAAATCATTCTATGTCAACACAATGGTTGTTATAAAAGTATTGTGGGGCTCATATCTATATCTGAATGCATGAAAATGTAAATTCCTGAATATTTTCATATGAGGGGTGGATCTTCGAGATGCCAATAGTGTGACGCTGGATAATTTACCCATTGGCGAATACATACTCTCATTGCCAATAGGAATAATTTTTCTTATTAACATATTTATATTATGTACATGAATTTACTTATAACATAATTTATATGTAATTTTTAAATACAAATTAGTTTATTTTCAAATTTATAAATAGATGGTATTATTTTATAAGGAAAAAAATGTTATGGTATGATGCATTTAAATAATCGTCTTTGTGTATTAAATTATGAAAAAAATTCTTCATAATTGATAACGAATCATTTTCACATGAGCCATATAACACCTAGTTGTGGCATCAACATCTTATTCATATAAACTTGAATCATTTTACAAAGCTCTATCATGTGAGTTATTTGAACTATTCTCATCTAAAAATACTTGAATGAGGTCAATCTTGTTTAAAAGAATACTTACCCGAAGCATATATAGTTTATAGTGTGAAAGGGTCATAAAACATATAAGATTAGTAAGCATAGATGCATGTAGATCATTTCTAGTATAAACTAGTTGTGGATATTTGTAATTCATATCATTTTCAGATGACTTGAGTTGATACAAATATATCGAAATGAATATTTATAAGTCTGATTCCATTAAATAATTCAAGGAATTAATGAATGAATTGGGTAATAATCTATTTACGAAGATAGTGAAGATTTTATATGATCGAGGTGGTGAATATCTTAACTATGATTTTATTGAAATTTTACTCTAGTTTTGGATTCTATCATAACTCATTCCACCAAATACACCACAATGTAAGGGTGTAAGTGATAGGAGGAACACTACCTTATTTTTTAACATCCCAGGTAAATAAAGATCATGAAATTTTCATATTAACTAATAATTTTAAATGAAATATTAATTATACTTTAATGAGGATGATATGATTTGATGGCATACCCGATAAACAACAATGAATTCCTTTTCAATCATACATTGAACAAAATGCTGAGTCATTTTGAAAAATAATAATATAATATTATTATTTTAAATAGTCGTAAACACCTAACAGTTTTAATGGATGGAATAAACTGAACTAACTACAATATGATTATAAATGTTTATTAATTTTATTTAAATTTATCCAATAAATTATAGAGCCCAAAAATTAGAAAGAATCTAATTTTTAAACATCAATACTCAAATATAATTTAAAAGATCGATTTAACACCTTTTAATGGAGAACACTATTTAATCTAGTTCTGGTCACTTTTATATGTTATATTTGACCAAATAAAATTTTTATTTACAATCGGGGCATCATAATTTAATTTTGGTTATTTTGTGGTATTTTTTTTGATAAAATTCATTTTTAATTAATAATAAAAAATACAGTATTTTAATTCAAATACAACTTTATATCTAATTTATTTATATGTCTAGATTATGTTTTTATTTCATTTTAAAATGTAATGAAATAATATTTTTACCATTTAATCTAATTTTGGTCATTGGAATTAATTTCACTTTGAAATTGGTCATAAACAAGGGTCAATCTTTTAATAGTTATTGTTTCTTAAAAACACAATATTTGTTTTGACAACAGAAATTAATTTTAAATTAACTAATGCATCATCTATGTTTTTAATTTGTTAAAGTAGACATCATTTTTGAATTTTGAAGAACAAAAATATCTTAGGCGGACTTTTAGGTATTTTTTTGAAAAGTTTCAATTTTGGATGAATAGTGGAACCACTTAGTAGTAGTTAAAAAATGACTTTTTCATTTAAATGAAATTTTACGGCTTATTTGAATTGAATTTAGAAAATCCAACAAACATGGTTGTTATTAGAAATTAAAATGTAGTTCAATAAGATGAAAATAATAAGTGGTGAATGGTATCTTTTGACTTTTATTTACCGTGATTAATGGTAAATAGGGTAATTCAATGTGATCATAATATCATAATAAAACCAAATTACATTAACACTAGTCCTAACCTTATTAGATGAGTAATGGATGACCATTGGAATACATTGGACGATTTTGAGACCCCATGGACCCACATACGAATGATAATGTGACATTATTTTAATTAACATAAATTAATGGAAAAATGACATAAAACGTAACTTTTAGTAAATCAATTTTTACATGTGGTTATATAAGTAATATATTAAATTATATATATTATTTGGAAATATAAAAATATTTACTACATCATGGTATTTTTATTATAAATTTTAGACATCGTCTAATGTAAATTATATATATGAAAAAGTAATGAAGTAGCATTTACCTCATTAATTAATGATTTAAATAAATAGGATTATAAATATTAAAAAAATATCCAAAACCTGTCCAATTCTTATTGGATTTTTTTGTTTAGACCATTAGTCGTCTTATCCTTGACTTTAATTATTTTTGGACCTTTGGAAACCGAATATCATTATATAATAAATTAATATTTTCACCCTTTCCTAAAGAGCCCTCCTCCCCCTTATAAAAGGACACCACTTCAAAACCATTCCACACACCTATCAAGCATTTTCGCTCGTCCAAACCCTGACCAAATAAGCACTCAAGATACACATATTCCAACTAGAAGCCTTACCTTATGGAGAAGGCACATCAAGAAGTTCTTTTGGTTCAAACCAAAGGATTTTACATAAATTAAAGGTAATTGTTTCCATTAAATTCTTTTGTTTTATTTTGTTTTATTTTACTTCTCCAACCCCCAAAACTATTTTATTCCTTTTTTATAACAACAAAAGTATCCTCAATATACTAAAATGTTGTTATGGGAAGAATTTTACCTACACTTACACACACACATCCATCAAATGGAAGAATAACATACTGTTTCTATGGATGGTAAACTAACACCCCACGAAATGATGATTATTCGATTATATTCTACTGCCTGTCCTGGTGGCCATTAAGATGTCACTATATTTATAATATATATATATATATATATATATTTATGTTTTCTTCAGCCTTCTGTATTATTAATTTATAGCATACCTGTATGGTTTCCGTTTTGGGTATACGCGATAATTTCATTTGAGGAAGTGCAGACTACCGCCTCCTCATGGTGATATGATTCGTTCATGACATACATGGAACATATAAATGATGGAGTTAATTAAATTTTGAAACATAAATATCCAATGATATTATACTGGAATTATAAAATACCAATGTATCAATATCTTTTCATTCCTTTAAATATAATATTGAAATAAATGTAATGTTCATCCGTACGCAAGGCTTACAGTCTCCATGAATGGTGTGTTTCATTTCTAAACTCCAAATGATATGGAATATTATAAATAAATATACACTGGATATATATGATATATATGATATATAAACCATCTATATCATTCAAGAGATAATGCAATTTCTACCAAATGGACAAATTGTAATTATAACAAGTTTATTTTTTACTCTAGTTCCGAACATCGATAAAATATCCAACCTGAACTCAAATAATTAATTAATTGTAATAGCAAGATAATAAGTGATATAAAATGAATAATAAAAATTAATAAATTTCATAATTATTTAGTGATTAACTTAATTTTATAATTCATTAAGAACACAGAACATACTATTCATGTCGGACACGAGGTAAGGGATTTTTTATATGAACTTTAATTCGGTTTGATTTCCATTGTTCGCCACTTATTCATTGCATGTGGTGTATTGTGTAATTCCATTTGATATATATATTATCAGGATTCTCATTATATTAATGTTATTCTTGGATTAATTTGGTTGTAAATATCTTTTTGTCATAAGACATAGTTGATTACAATGTTGTAAAGGGTTTCATCTCACTTTTTATTCTCAAGAGATTCATGCTATATTTCCCACTATTTCCTTTTTGTGTGGGGTATGTACTGCCAATGAATGTTTTATTTATATAATATTCTACTATTTATGAGTATTTACATCTTCATTGTATGATCCTTCTTTCAAGTGGCATATGATTTATATGTTACTAAATCGGTAAGGGAACCTTCCACCCTCCTCTTTTTAAAAAAGACTTTTTTTGTTATTCCATTTAATTAACATATTATTATGATGGGATATGTTATTATATATCCTTATTGATTTAAATTTAATGTCCAATTTATGAGATACTATTTTTATCTAATCAACACATTTTATATATTTTAATGTGACGTCGTTAGGCTGTCAAATTTTTGCAAGGGAACTTCTTAACCCAATTTCAATGCTTTGAGTTAAACTTGTAATTCTAGAATATGTAGCCTTGTGAATATGTGTGAATGACCTCTGATTGTTTAACACTTAATATACACTTATATTGTTTTTATTTAAATATGTAACAAATAATTATGTTATTTATTAAATCATAATTTTAGGATACCAACATTATAAGGGATTTAATATATATTTACTTTTCCATTGTGACTTCATTGTTGATATGCACCAATTCACTCTTATATTGTGTATATACAATCCTTTGTCATATTATATCATGAATCCTATTATTCTCATGATATTATATAGTTCTTAATAAATGTTATTCCTCAATTATTTGTATTCAAGAGTGTCTTAATATGTTAAAAACACTTTAACTAAAATATCATTTTAAATGATTCAAATATTTCTTATTATAAATCATTACTATTAATTAACTTTTTTAAAAATTGTTTTTAGTATTTAATTATATGGACATTAATGTTTTAAAAATATAATTCCATTAAAACCATCAAAGTCGTATGGGACACTTTGATTCAGAAATTTATTTTTAAATGGTTTATGATAATGTATTGATTATTTCCATATCATGAAATTAAATCTTGTGATTTCAAATGAAATGTTATTAGATAAATTCTTATATTTTCAATATTTTATGTGTTATGATGGTACATGGACATTTTACAGGTGGTTACGTGACAAATTATATGATGCGTGGTGCCGTGATAAACGACGAAGAGTGGTTACTTTATAACATCCAATGCATTGGGTATGAAATTTGGTCATATGGCTATTCTATTTAGTGATATTTCTGGAAGTCGACCATATATTTATTCCACTTATGAATGTTTATGTCCCATGTTACCTTTATATGTTATGTGTTCATTATATTTGTTTTATGGTATGAATTTTTGTCAAAAAATGGTAAGTAATGTTCTTTTATTCTGTGAAGAATATTTAATACTTCTTAAAGATGAAAAGTATTACTTATGATAATGTATTCATGGTTTATTTTTTTTAAAAAACTAATAGTTTTCCTATTATGTGTATCACGTACTCAGATTTTTATGCTCATACCATGTTTTTTAAAATTATTTCACAATACATGAAGTGGAATAGGGTCGTGGATGGGATCAAGGAAAATTCATGTTTTCTAAAACATGGAAATAGAAATGCCTCATTTAATCAAGAATTTTTATTTTATGAAAAAATGGAAACTGAGTGGAAGTGTCTACTTTGTAATTTTTGAGATGTAATGTAATTGTTAAGCCTGATTCTCTAAAACTTTAATCCTGAAAAGATAATCAATGTGAATAAATCGTTTAATTCAAGATTATGTTGTGTTTAAGTCCAGGTCTTTATAGTTTGTATTAGAGGTTAGGATGTTATCTATGAAAAAGTGAAATAACCTTAATGGTTAACATATTAGAAAGAGTCATAGTTATTTTTAATGATTTTAAGATAAGCTGAATAAGTATTTATCCTTCTAATAATATATTACATTATGATTTTACTCATATACTCACTCTGACATTTTTGATTTTAGTCAATGGCTGGATCTAGCAAGCACCAAAGTAGTAGTGGATGTGAAGAAAACTATGAAGGTTTTATGAACAAGAAAATGATTTAAATGAGAGCTTAAATGATAAATCATGCAGTTATTCTCAACCAACTACTTGAAGTCATGTTTGACAACCTGAACCTTGGAGATTTTTATTAGTCATCGTATATGAGAGAAACAAATCCATATGGTTGTTCTGGAAATAATCATAAAGGTAAGTATGTTCAAAATCTTTTTGTTAAAGATGTGGAAATAAAAACCTAGAAAAATGATTCAAATGGATGAGAAGATGCAATAGATATGGATATTAAGGTCATAAAGTGAGAACCTTCCATAGAAAAAAGAAGCTATATGTTGACTATAGGAAAGGGAAAGAAGTTATTTCTGAGGGATAAATTGAATGTTTTAAATGTTGTGTGCATGATCATTATACAAATAGACGTCATACGAAGATGTTTTCGGAATGGGATCACCCGGATCATTCAAATACATGTTTACCAATACCTAATGACATTCCAATTGAGGATGCAGAAACTGAAAATGAGCAATGAACGGTATGTATTATTTCTTATCATATGTTTTGACATTACTGAATATAATTATATGATTCATGATTTTGTTTGTAGGAAAGAATTATTTCAGAATAAGTTAGTAAATAATGGTTAATGGATCATGAAGTGTATTGAATGTGTACGAAGTCAACATATAATGGATTCAATAGTTTTGGTAGATTTTAAGATGATGAAATACATAAATGTATTAAGGATCTTTTGATGATCAGATTATATTGGAAGACATTATATAGTATGTATAACCCTGAAATTTGATATATGAAAATGTTATTCGTGGAATAATTATCTTATATTTTGATGAGAAATGGTGGAATTCGGTTTTGGGAGAATATATTTTTTTTATTATGGAAATATGGTTATTTCAGTTTTTTATGGAAATGATTAACCTATCATATGCAATATTAGATTTGGATAATTATGCTTTGGTATGAGACTTTAAGAGTAGTCTATGTTTTTGGAGTAAAATGTATGATTTACCGAGTAATACAATGTGATTAAATCCTTCTATGTTTTAGGATACAATCTTAGTTTGGATTATTTTGAAGAATTTTAAAAAAAATTATGTATTGAATGGTCTTTCTGAAACATCGGGTACTTTTTGTTGAATTTTGGATATTAATAGTAGTATTTATTTTTGTAATGGATTATATTTTTTGTAGATTATATTATCTCATACTAAAGAATTTGGTTTTAATTAATGTCTAAAAAACAAGGAAAATATATAGATCACCTTTTGTACATTATGCGATTCTCTAGAAGTTGATTATTGCGCTTTTGATGTGACCAAGTATTTTGGATTGCTCATTGTTTTGAGAAAATATTATTTTTTGGTAGAAACATATTAAAGGATGAAACTCTACTTAAATGTAGGCTTATTTCCTTAGGTTCTTATTTTATGAAGTATATTAAATCCTGAAAATTATGAAAAGGAACATAAAACAAAAAAACATTGTTGGCTTTTCCTTCCTACTGGGTAATCAAGGACTGTTTAACAAATCACAATTTTGTAATTTTCTGGTGGTTAACGTGCTCCTAATCATGTTTTCTACTACTCTCCATCAGAACTTGATGGTTTTTTTCTCTTCCATATGCATGTATTCCTACATGGAATCCTAGTATGGGTTATCTCAAGTGACCATTGTACATCTAATTCCTTATTTTAATTGATTTTTATTGACTCATTTACTAATATGAGATATTAAATTATGTTTCTACGCCCAATTTTAAAATTGTGAGGAAAATTTTTCCAAAAGGGTGGAAGTATGTAACATCCCAGGCAAATAAAGAAAATGAAAATTTCATATTTACTAATAATTGTGAATGAAATATTCATTTTACATTAAAGGGGATGATATGACTCGATGGCATGCCCGATGCGCAACAATGAGTTTATTTGAAATCTTACGTTGCACACATTGCAGAGTTATACTGAAAAATAATTATATAATAATATTATATAAAATAGTAGTTAACGGCTAACCGTTGTAATGGTGGAATGAACAGAAATAACTAAAATATGATTATATATGTATGATAAAATATTTTACATTTATCTTATAAATTCTAGATCCTTAAAATTTGAAAGAATCTAAAATTAAAAACAAATACTCTAATATTATTTCAAAGGTCGATTTACCGCTTTTTAATGGAGAACCCAATTTAAATCTAGTTTTGGTCACATTAATATGGGATATTTGACCATATAAAATTCTATTTTCGAATTGGGACTCCAAAAATTTATTTTGGGTCATTGTTTTGTATTATTCTAATAAAATTCACTTTTTAATGAATAGTAAAACTTACAATATTTTAATTCAAATATTTATTTTAATTTAATTTATTTATATAGTTATATTTTTATTTTATTTTATTTAAAGTGTACATAAATTATAGTGTTACCATTTTATCAAAATTTGGTCATTGGAATTAATTTTACTTTGAAATTGGACACAAACAAGTGTCAATATTTTGATAGTTATTGTTTCCTAAAAACATGCTATTTGTTTTGACAATGAGAAATAATTTTAAATTAATTAATGTAACATCTATGATTTTTATTTGGTAAATTTTACATTAGTTTTTTGATTCAAAATATGAAATATAACTTAGACTGAATTATTGTTAGTTTTCTAAAAAGCTTCAATATTTGATGAATAGTGAAACCACTTAGTAGTAGTTAAAAAAACTGATTTTTTCATTTAAATGAAATATTACTGCATATATAAATTGAATTTCTAAAATATTACATACATGGTTGTTATTAGTAAATAAATAATTTTTCAATAAGATTAAAATATTTTTTGGTGAACAATAACTTTTTACTTTTATTTACTATGGTTTATGGTAATTAGGGTAATTAATGTATATAAAAATATCATAATAATATTCAATTAAATCAAAACTTATCCAAACATTATTGGATTAGTTATGGCCGACCATGGGCATCCTTGGGTCTATTTTGGTCCCCCATGGAGCCACTTATGAATAACAATGAATCATTATTTTAATTAACTTATTGTAAAGGAAAAAATGAAAAAAAAAATTATTGTTTAGTAAATAAATTTTTACATGGGGTTATATAAGACATATTTTCAACTATAAAAATACTCTGGAGTTCTAAAACGATTTACAACATCATGATATTTTTATTAAAATTTTTAGACCTCATATAAATTAAATTATATATGACACAACAATGATGTTGTATTTACATCACAAATAAATGATTTAAATAAATAAGACTATAAATATTAAAAAATGTCAAAATCCTATCCAATCCTTATTGGATGATATTATTTCAAGCATGATTTATCTTATATTCAAATTGAATTAGTTTGGGACATCTAGAAACTGAATACCATTCTATAATAAAACAATATTTTCACACATTCTTAAAGACCCACTCCTCCCTCTTATAAAAGGGAACCACTTCTAAACAATTACTCACACATCTCAAGATCCTTTTTTAATCCAAACCATACCCAAATAATCTCCCATGATCACCGTTTCATTCCTAGAATCCTTACTTTAATTATAAGGCTTTTCAATAAGTCATTTTGGTTCAAACCAAAGGGAGTTACCCAAATTAAAGGTAACAATCTCCCTCAAATTCTTTTGTTTTATTTTGTTTTATTTTACTTATCCAACCCCATAAACTATTTTTAATCCATTAATTTATAAAAACAATAGTATCCTAAATATACTAGGTTGTTGTTATGATAATGATTAGAAATACACTTACAAACACCTTATTCTAATGGGTGATGAAATTACTATTTCGGTGGATGGAAAACCAACGCATCACGAAACGATGATTGTTCGATTATTTACTACCACCTATCATAGTGGCCATTAAGATGGAACTGCATTTATATTTGATATATATTATTTTTATATTCTCTTTATGATTCTGTATTATTCATTTATAGCATACCTTTATGGTATCAATTATGGGTAAACACGATAATTTCATTTGAGGAAGTGTGGACTACTGCCCCCTCATTGTGATATGATTCGTTAATGACTTAAATGGAATGTATAAAGGATGTATTTTATGATATTTTGTAAAATATGTATAATATTATATTATTATGGAATTATAATATACCAATGTATCATTAAGATTTCATTCCTTTAAATACAAAATAAAAATGAAACTAGTGTTAATCTATACATACGGCTTACCATCTCCATGAATGGTGCATTTCATTTCATAACTCCAAATTATATGGAATATTATAAATACATATACCATTGATATGTATCATATATATGATATATAAACCATGTATATCATTCAGGATATAAAAGACTTTTGACAACTTTGAAAAATAGTAATTATAACAAGTTCATTTTTGACACAAGTTCTAAACATCGAAAAAATATCCAATATGAATTCAAATAATTTAATAATTCTTATACAAAGATAATAATTGATATAAAATGAATAATTAACATTAAAAAATTTATTAATTAAGTATATATTAAATTATGTTTATTATTCTGGACGAACACGGAACATGCGAGTCAAATTAGACATGAGGTAAGGGATTTCTTATCTCGCTTTTAATTCCTCGAGATTTCCATTTTTCACTACTTATTCATTTCATGTGTTGTATTGTGTAATGACATATTATATATATTATTTTTATTTTAATTATATTCGTGGTATTCTTTGATTCATTTTTTGGTTATTAAGTTTTGGTCATACGACTATGTTGATTAGAATGTGGTATAGGGATTTATCTCACTTTTTATTCCCGTGAGATTCATGCTATATTTTCCACTATTTCCTTTTGTGGGGTGTATTTACTTCCCATGATTATACTCTTTGTGTAATATAATTTCATTTATGAGTATTTACATCTTCATTTTATGATCCTTCTTTGATGTGGTGTATGTTTTGTAAGTTACCAAATCTGTAAGGGAACCATTCACCCTCCTCTTTTAAAAAAACATATTTTTGTTATATATTTTAATTTACATATTATTATGTTTTAATATGTTATTCTATATCATTAGTGATGTAAATTTTATGTCAATTTTATGAGATACCCTTTTTATCTCATCAACTCATTTTCTGAATTTTAAAGTGATGTCATTAGGCATTTGAATTTTTGCACGACAACTTCTTAACCCAATTAAAATTCTTTGGGTTAAACGTGTACTTCATGAATATATTGTCCTATGAATATGTGTGAATGAACTATGATTGTTTTAAACTTAATATCCACTTATATTGGGTGTATTTATATTTGTCACACATAATTATGTGACTAATTTATCCCTAATTTAAGGATACCGTCTTTATAAGGGATTTTATCTCAATTTACTTTTATATTAAGACATAATTGTAGTTATGTACCAATTAACACTTATATGGTTTATGTAATGACCTTATTATTATTATATAATGAATCACATTATTATCATGATATTATAATTTTTTGATTAAATGTTATTCCTCAATTATTTGTATTCAAGAGTCTATCATTTTTTTAAAACTATTTAACTAAAATATCATTTAAATAGATTTAACGTTTTATTATTATATATAATTTATTTTTATATCCATGTATTAAAAATGTGTTTGTTTGTTTATTTATATGGACATTAATGATTTAAAATTATAATTCCATTTAAAGATTAATAGTGGTATGGCACACTATGATTGTAATATCTATTTTTAAATTGATTAAGAAAATGGATTGATTATTTCAATATCATGAAATTACTTCTTGTGGTTGAAAATGAAATTTTATTTGTGAAATGATAATATTTTCAATATTTTATGTTTTATGATGGACATTGGATATTTGACGATTGGTTTCATGAAAAACCATATGATGGGTGGTGCCGTGATAAACAGGGATGGGTGGTTAGATTATAACCTCCAATTCATTGGTTATGGAAGTCAATCGTATGGCTATTCCTTTTAGTGATATTTGTGGAAGTCTAAAATATGGTTACTCCACATAAGAATGATTATGTACGAAGATACCTTTATATGTTATGAGATCATTATAAGGGTTTTATGATTATATTTTGTCACCAAAGGGTAAGCAATGATCTTTTATTTAGTGAAGTGTTTTTACTACTTATTTAATATGAAAATTATTATTTATGATAAAGTATTCAGGGTTTACATGTTGTTTTGAAAATCTAATAGTTTTTCTTATTTTTTATCCATTACTTAGCTTTTTATTCTCATCTATTATTTTTGAAATGTTTTTCAGAGTACATGAAGTTGAATAAGGTCAAGCATGGGATCAAGGAAAATTCATGCTTTCTAACACATGGAACTAGGCATGTCTCTTTTATTCAAGAGTTTCTATTTTATGAAAAAAAGGAAACTAGTTAGAAGTGTATACTTCATAATTTTTGAGATGTAATGTAATTCTTATAGATAATTCTCTAAAACTCTAATCCTAAAAATATAATCAATATTAATTATTCATTTAATTAAATATTTTTTAATGTTTAAGGTTGAGTCCTTATATTATTGTACATTATAAGATCAATGATGAGTCCTACAAATATTTCATTATCCTTTTATAGATATTCATGACAAAATACATAATATACTGCTAATTATGTAACAACTGATGAAGAAAATAGAATTCCATTCGAGTTGTGGAGAGGAAAGAATCCCATTTTGTCACATAAATGTGAATGAGGTTATAAGTATTTTTAAGGCCTTATCAGGAAATAAACTACAATCGAGGGGAATGATGTGTATCATAATATGGTATCCGAGGTAAATAATTAGATAGTACCTATACAACCCCTTAAAAATATTTATTGTCAGGAGAGAATATGTTATTATTAAGAGGGGGAAAATCCCCAAAAATGATAGTGTGATAAATATTGAATTCTATTCAGTTGTTTGTCCTAAAAAATATTGGGTGTAGGAACAAATTCTATAGATCTCCATGGAAGAAGTAGTTCCTAAAACCCATGTACCATGTAGGAGTTTAAGAGAGGAATGATAACCAGAGAGATATTGATTTATATTCACCCTAGATGTTTTATCATTTTTTGTTTTAAATAATGATCAATTATCCTATAAGGATGTTGTAGAGAGATTATAAGATTCATGGTTTCTAGAGGCAATAATATCCAAGATGGATTACATGCACCAGAACCATGTTTGGGTTCTAGTCGATGTTCCAAATGATGTAAATCCAGTCGATTACAAATGTTTATTCAAGAGGAAAATGGATATAGAAGGTAATTTAAGTATCTATATTGAATGTATAGTTGATAAAATTATTACGAATCATAAAAGAACTCAATGTGATGTACCATTTTCTCCAGTTTCTATTTTTTAATGAATCAGAATCATATGTTATATAATAAATTTTCATGTATATGAGATATAGAAGATGTAGGTAAAAAATGAATTCCTTAATGGGAACCTTCATTAATATGTGTATATTAATCTCCCAGAAGTGTTTGTGACTCCATGTGATGCAGTAAGAATTTCAAAATTTCAGAGATCCATTATAGGATTAAATCAAGGTTGTAGGTTGTGGAACATTTGATTCAATGAATAAATAAAAGAATTTGGATTCATTAAGAGTGAATGTGGGACATGTATTTACAAGAGGTTTAGTGGTAATGAATTTATTATCTTATAAGTATATATTTATGACATATTACTTATTGGGACGAAATTAATTGTATAAAATTTTAATAAGTACTAGTTAAACAAATGTTACACCTTGAAGGACCTAGGTGAGCCAACCTATATTCTAGGGATCAAGATCATTCATGGTAAATCAATTATAATTTTTAATCAATGTATAATTTCAAATAATGAATAGATATCAAAACGATTTATTATTGAAAATTCTAAGAGGGGATTAGTTCTTGTTTCACATAGATTACATTTTTCAAATAAAATTTTTTCCTCAGACTCAACATGAAAACGAGAGAATGCATAAGATCTCATATGATTCAGTGATAAGAATCATCAAGTCCATGCAATGTAATATAATTGATCATGCATATGTAACATCATGTGTTTTTAAAAAGAGACATTATGATCGATAGCTTACATAATATGTCATATCGAACTCATGTGAATATAAAAATATTATTTTGTTACCTTATAACCTATATGATAAAATCGTGGGAATGATGCACATTAAATTATTTATGAAATTATGTTTTACACATATAAATCAGTAATTTTTTTGCAACAAGTTATTTATAAATGTTAAAAAAAACCTTTTTAAATGAAGGAATTTTTGTTATAAAAAATTATTTAATAGAAATTATGTAAGTATATAAAATAATAAAATTAGTCTTTATGGGTTATATTAATGATATATATTCAATTTAATGTTTATAATTATAATTATAGGTTATATATATTGATATATGAAGAAAAATAATATTTTTGGATAAAAGAAGTACTAAAAATAGTTTTACCTCCTTTTCATGGAGAAAAAATTTTAAAAATAGTTTTTTACTCTTATATAAGTTATATTTGAAAAATTAATATTCAAAATTTGAATAGGGACATAAGAATTTACTTTTCATAAATTTTTTGGTATTTTTATGTTAAATTTCATTTTTTATGAATAATGAAAAATACTTCATTTTAATTCAAAACATCATTTTCGCACATTTATTTTATATAGATACGTTATAAATTTCATTTATTTTACCATTTAATTGGATTATGTTTTTATAAATTAATACATGTTTTGAATTTGGAATTAATTTCACATTTAAATTGGATATAAATGAATGTCAACCATTATATTTTTTTTAATTCAAAAAAAACATGTCTTCTCATTAAGACAACGAGGATTATTTTTTAATTAATTATTGCACATTTTGTATTTTGTATTTGGTAATATGGATACAAAATTTGGAATTTGTTCATCTTAATTATTTATATATGTATTTTATTCATTTTTTGGCATAATGAATAGTATCAATAATAATTATTCTCATATATATGGTTAAGGATAAATAAGACAATTAAAGTTAAAGGTAAAATTATCATAATATAAAACTACCCTAATACTTTTCCTAGATCAATTAGAAAAGTGTATCCTAATAATTAGAATCTATGGGTCGATCCTAGGACCACATGGATCCCCTTAGATAACTTTAATGCATTTCTTCTATTATATTCAATGAGTAGTCATTTTTTTACTCTTTTTTTTAAAGTAATGTATTTTAATAATCACTTATAAACGAGATATATTAAATGATAAAATGTTATTAGAATGATAGAAGTATTTAATACATCATGGATATTTATTTATAATTTTTATGAAAAAAATAATTACATTAAACTGTGACACAATGATTATGTAGTAACATAATAATTAATGATAGAGTTAAATACATGATATTATAAATATTAAATTATGTAATATCTGACTTAATTAATTCCATACAAGAATTTTATTGAAATTTTCAACATGTTTTTTTGGTTTAAAATAGTTATTTATAACATAACTTTTTTTTATGATATCATTAAAATTGAACTAAACAATAGTGTCAAAATAGACAATATATATATTTTAAAATATAAAATATATTATTTAATGATATTAAATTATTAGAAATCAAAAACCTGTCAAAATGATTATGAAAAGTTTAAATATGTAATTAATGGAACTTTTTTTGGGTCTTCTGAAATTTTATTGTAATAACATTATCCCACATTGTGTAAATAACATAAAATCACAGAATGATTAAAAAGGGTAAAATAAGTGTTAAAACAAAATGATAAGAATTGAAAAATAATAAAAACACGTATAATTTTATTTTTATAATGTGTATTGGACCCAAAATAATTTTATCTACTAAAAAATGATTTAGGTACCATTGGGATCCAAAAATTTGTTTCTATTAGTTTAAAATTTCAAGTGTTTCTAAGGGTGACCTTCCCCTATCCAATAAAATAGTAGCCACTTTCCTTAAATATGCACACTTTAAAATCCTTATCAATTCTAATATCTACCTAGAATAGTTCGTATAATCCATGACCATATTTTTGTGTTTGTAATGTAGGCATAAAACCCTCATTAGACGAGTTTAGGAGATCTTCAATGGTGAGGATGTGAATAAGAGGAATTATTTTTAAGAGTTTCTGTTTCATTTAATCTTCCACTTAATTTAAATATTATTATTATAATATGAACTAAATACTCTATTATCCTAAATATACTGATATGTTTTATGTTTAAATAATTACATAAATTAATCTATGATTCCTTCAAATGGGAATAATGCATTTTATTCGTGTGTAACAAGGACTATTGTCATATGAACCAATATAGATCATTTTTATTAGCATCTAACAAGGATTGTTAAAGTGATGGAATCAATATTATATATGAGATTCCTAAAATTTTTAACATTTTAAAATAAAAATATTTTAATTATGATCATTCCTTCCATGCACAATATATTGATAACGTCATTCGTTCATACTTGTGAACTATCACCCCCACGAAAAGATGTCAATCCTTATTATTCACCAAATCACTTTTATGATATATATATATATATATATATATTATATAATTTATTATTATAATATTAATAATATTTTTATCATTCTATAATGTTAAAATAATAATTACATTATTTAGATTATGATAAATTAAAAATTGAAATGTTACTCATGTGTATATACGGCTAACTGTCTCCATTATTGTTATGGTGTTCATTTCAAATATCCATAGACAAAAAATTTATTTAAAAGTATAATTGATATTTAAATTTTATTATTATTTAATTAATTTTATTTCAGTGAAGATGTTCATAAGACCAAATTGAAATTTGACATCAACTAAAATTCATTTTTGACTCAAGTACTGAATATATAGAAAAACATATGATATTAACATAAATAATTATGTAATTTTTATGACATGTAAATAAATGATATTTAAGAAATAATAAAAATTATAATATTTCTAAATATATTATAAATTTATCTACGTTTATAATTCAATATTATATTGATCGAATGTGATGAGGCATACTCATAGTAAGGAATTTCTTCCCAATCTATTTTCATTGAGGCATCTATTCATAATATAAACCTTTATTATTTTATAATGTTTTTATAATTCCACAATGAAAGAACATATCCATATTTTATGCTTAATAATATTATTTAATGTCTTGTAAAATGTATAAATTTATAGACATTAAAAATAAAATGTTCGATGTGTTATGGGAAACTGTAGACATTTAGAGATTTATTTGCCAAATATTTTTCTTTGAGATATTAAATTAAATAGTTATTTATATATGTACATAAATATTATAGAAGAAAATTTTATATATAAATTAGATTTTTTTCTATGTTTTCTAAAGGAATATTTTTAATATGAATCATTTTTCATTCATTAAAATTTGACAAAATGAACGTTTTTAATTTTAAAATATATAGAGATAACAACTTCTATTCCACCATGACAACTATTTTATATTTGGATTCATATACAAGCCATAATTTTGTTGATGAAAAATTAATTAAATTTTCATTTTTAGGTATTTCGGTATTGAAAATGATTTTGAGAGGGGGTTGAATTATTCAATATTTACAAATAATGTCTTATTATTGCAATGTGGAAATGTTATTATCACATTTTTCATTTTTATGTGTTATGATTATGTTATGGATCATGTAAATGTGTTATGTACATGGGTGGTTCTATGATAAACTAAGGGAGGGTGAGCCTATAATATCCATTCAATGAATTGGGTTATGAGATAGAGTTAAATGTCTAGGTTTCTCTTATGAGATTTACGAAATATACTGTGATGGGTATTCCAAAATGTATCTGTAATGGTAAATTCTTTTGAAGCTATGAAAGATAAAATTTATGTATAATATGGATCAGAAATTAACCTTTATGATTAAAAATTTTCATGATTTTTTCAGTATTTTTATGATATCATGAGGTATGTTAGAGAGTTTATGTTTTATGGGTGAAAAGTTTTTTTTGAGAAATTTTTTTCATTAGAATAATTTTTTCATAGACTAATTGTTCCAGTTTTTATTTTATATCCCATACTGATCATTATGTGCCTATCCCAATTCATTGAAATGTTTTTAATAGTAATTAAGGGTGATGTGTTTCAGGGATGGGATTAGTAAACAAATTATGATGATTAAACATGTAATGAAACCCTGTTTCATGTAAAAATATAATTTTTTTACTGATGGATGTGTCCACATTGTATATATATGGTTTTGTGATGTATGTGTTATGGAATAGTTATTTATATATATATACTTGATGATAACCTTGTTGTGAAATAATGTAAAATTATTGACTTAATTGAAGAATATCTATTTTTTTGGACAGGGCCCTACAATTTGTACTAGAAGATGGTTTAGACAATTCTAGAAATTAAGATGTATTCTTATGAGATATGGTTATCATATGAGTTTATAATTTTTATTATTATCATAATTTCAATCTATTAGAAATACCTTGTGAGGATTTAGGTTAAAAAAATATGGTGATTAATTGTATTTTTGGAGACATTTATTTTATAGTAAATTATGTGTTATTTAATATTTGGATACCAAATGAAATGCATGAGATCAAATTTGAGGTTAAAATATGTTAAGGTTTTTATTGAGTATTTCATCACTTATTGGGAGTATGTTATAATAATGATGTAGTTTTTGAAAAGGGACAACTTGTATGATGGTTGACAAATAGTTGCATTTGTAAAGGTGATGGGAATGGAACCCACAACTAAATGGAGACAATGGTTCATAAAATACCACAAGAATATTTAATGACCGTATTTAGTATAACTTCATTTTTTTAAACGTGTTTATGGAATAAGAATAAGGAGATTTTGGTAACATTTTTTTATCAAATGTATATCCATGGTACTAGAAAATGAATTGTGGATTTGGTGAT